>JAEANM010020647.1:0-12048 GCA_017656035.1 Myanophis thanlyinensis
ATATGATAAATAAATAAATAAAATTAGGAATGTGTTATGGGCACTCTCAAAATAACTGTCAGATATAACTTATTTTATTTATCAAATAGCATACAAAGTCACTGAAATTATATAGTAAATAGAAAGAAGTAAAAAAGATACAAGCTGCAACTTTTAATGCACAGTAGAAACCAACAAGAAGGAGCAGGATAAATGAAACTCAGCAGAATGTAAAAAGTATTGTAGAAGTGTCAAGGTCCTTTACACAGATTGGTGGAAGAGCCTGGAGGATGGAAAAGCAAAATACCGAGAAATGAATTACCTGGTTGTTGAGCAAAGACTTGGTTTGTAATGGTCTATTGCTCTATTTCCAATCCAACAGGATTGTCATTAGATTTGGGTAAAATATGAATATTTAAAACTTTACTCCAAGGTAGTAAGAAAGAAAATAACATTACAAGAGACAGCAATCAAAGAATATTTGGGAATACTGAAGAATATACATAACCCAAGACAGCAAATAAATGTTCAAATACAAGAATATACTAAAACAAAGACCTTGCATCCCTTCTGCCAGTCAGGGAACCCCAGAAAGATGACAACGCATCAACCTCTTCAAAACCAGCAAACATGTAGCACCCTCCAAGGTAGGTCTGCATCAAAGTTTCATACCTTGAGAATTTTGATTAACTTATATAGTCTCTGAACGTAATTAAGCACATCTGCTTTTCAATGGTTTCATCTCACTGGATTTCACCAAGGACAAGGAGGATAAGTCTATGTTATCTTAGAACGCTTTGCTCTTCTGCCAAGAATGAGACTGTAAAGGCTAAGGAGTCTTTGTTTATACCAGGTGGTGATGAGACCATCTCAAAATTAAGGAGTATCTGCTTCTCAGGGTTAATTGGATTGAAGATGAGGAAAATCATCCTACTCTACACAGATGTTTTATCAAGGACAGACAAAAGAAAGGATACCCTTTGGTGACTCAGAAAATATATTTACTTAATTCTGCACTACAATACTGAATCATTATGTGAAAGTATAAAATTATATTATGTTTTATGTATAGTACATACAATACAGTTCATACTATCTGACTATAGTCAATCATCTAGTAAAACCATCAACAATGCAACAGGCAAAGCAAAGAATTGTGTGCTCTTCTTAGTTATTTCTAATTGTAGATTGTGATAGGATTAATTATACTAATAAAAGATCAATGAAATGAAAAGGCCAGATATGATTTTTTTTGGGGGGGGGGCTCTCTAGTATTTACCAAAAAATAAAATTGGTGAATTAGCTTCCTGCTATTTCTTTATAATTTATTGAGACAGATTTAGTTTACTTTAGTTTAACTCTGCCTTTTGGGAGGGAAGACAAGCACACTTTCAAAAGAAAACATTGAGCTGCAGACAGTACGTATTTTGTTTTAAGAATGCCTCTGGGAACTGAGTGGAGCCAAGAAACATCCTTAGTTATAAAGGTCATGCTTGAAACTGGAAGTTTGTTTTGCCACATTCTAGTTCCCCTTTTATTTATTTGTAATTAAAGAAATGTATAACATAAAATTAAACCAGGTGCAGTAGAGTGCCTGGAAAGTGTCATCTGGCATGCCTCTATTGCTATCTATAATAATTGAATGAACTTATTAATTCTAGCATAATTTGATCACTTATATTATTTCAACTAATTAAAGAACATATCTGGATACTTAAGACATAATAATAGGTATTATTGTATAATAATGGGCTTATGGCCATATTATTGTGCTTTTTCCCAGAAAAATAAGCTGGGTAACTCATCACTAAGTCCAATTCTCTCCCTCACCCCACCCCCAAAAAAAAGACATCAGGAAGGGTTTTAATGCAGGATACATTAAAGAAAGCAATTGGTAAATTCCTCTGGCTTTATTTGCCTTCCTACCAAATATCACCAGCTGGCTGTAGGGATGAAGAGGCAGAGAAAGAAGGATTGGCCAATCATTTTCTTTAATATAGAATGGAGCTAGGGTTGGAAAGGGAGTGAGTTTTAACAGATGTGTAGATTGTTGAGTTTCAGCCATCTCTCAAAATTTGATCTGGTTTTGAACAAGTGATACTTGTTCATTTCTAACATGGATTTAGTGCTAATCTATAACAGCACTCTTCCACAACACTTATAATCTGAAACAGTAGTAAAGCCTATGTTTAAAAGAAGCCCCCCAAATTGGCTAACATGTGCAAGGATGCAATCAAGACAAGGTGAAGTAGGAAAGATAATTTTATGGGAAGGGAGTCCAGGTAGATTTCAGTGGATGAAAAAACACCCCTACACACACACACACCAAATTCAGTTGTTTACAAAACAAACTGATTTCTAATTATCATACCCAAGACTAAAAGTGTTGTTCTCTTCTTTGGCATTTCACTATGTAAATTTTGTCATAACTGATCAATGTAGGTGGGAAAGTATAGTTGACAATGATAAAATCAAGATTATTTTAAAAAAATGAAGAAAAAGAAGAGTGATAAAACACAATATTGATAAATCATATCAAGAGAACATGGTGCGCATATGTTATTATCTGCATTTAAATATATACCTTTTTTCTCTATTAACATGCAAATGAAATGCTAACCCCCACCAAAAAAACATGCTAGTTCTGATTGTTAAAGACCTGGGTCAGACTTCCTTCAGAAAAGCAATAAACCTCCGTTTATAAGATATTTGCATCATTCAAAATAAGTCAGAGAGGCATCTGCCCTCAACAATATAAGGGCAGATGCCTCTAAAGAAGCCAGTTGTGCTATTTTTATGGGCCACAGAAGAACAAGCCCAGAAATTGAGGGGAAGGGGCATGACCCACTGCAATCTGAAGTGGCCAATAGAACTAAACAGGTCACATATTTTGACTGCATTCATTGTCACATCAGCAAGAAGGTATAGTGAATTGTGTCCATAGTCAAAATTGTATCAAAGGAAGAAGAAAAACATTAAAATTAAACAGCTCAAAGTGAATTTAACTTGCCTTCATTAATGGACTGGGAATGAGATGAAGGCAACATCCTGAGATTTCATTTAAAAATAGTGAACAGGAAATTTTCACGTGGTGATAAAGGGAAGTAAGGATGAACCCAATGTCACTTCAGAAAGAAATTAACATTAACTTGCATTGATTTTATTTTTTAAAAAACTCTTATACATACAGTTCAAGTTGATTTATTTTTGGGTAGGTGACACTGTCCAAAGCTCAGAAAACAAATAAAAAGGATATGTCAAAGAAAGTTAAATGAGAAAAGGAAATGAATCTACATAGTTCAGATGAATTATTTAGCATAGATAGTCCTTATTTAGCAACCATAATTGAGACTGGCAGCTCTGTTGTTAAGCAAAGTGACTGCTAAGTGGAAAATCCTGTGATTGAAATTGTGCTTTTCTTTTCCCACTCCCAGCCCTTTAGAATCTTCTCCCTGGAACTGGGATAGCAAGCTCTACTGGTCCTGTCAATCAATAATCGATAACACTAATCAATTTCACATCTTGGATCTCCCAATTGTGCACCTGCTTATTTTCTTGTAATCCCTTCCTCTCCAAACTCTCTGCTTTCCAAAAGGGAAAAAGAGAAAAATAAAAGCTCATGCATAGGACAGTGCAGTGACTATCACATAGTTGAGGGACATTGCAAAGGTTATAAATGCAGGCACTGATTGTAAAGTTATTTTTTTCAGCACCATCAAATGGTCACTAAAAGAGGCAGAGTGTAATCAAAGTTTACCCTTATGCTTGGTGCACTGCTTTTTATTCTTTAGACTTGCCACTTCCCTCTTTCTGATGAGCTGATCAATTTCACCTAGGTAGGACTTTCTTATTCTGTCCTTTTCTTTTAATCCATTCACTTTTTCTTCATATAATTTCTAATTTGATCCTAGTTTATTCTCTTTATATGACCAAACCACTTATTTTTATGCTAATTACTTAGTTTTGTATTAAATCTACAACTATTCTGTACCCATTCATTTGGGAACCTATCTGTTTTATCCCACGCACATCTTAAATACCTAGTTTCATGGCATTTCCCTTACTTTTGTTTTTTTCTGATATGCTCAACTGTCATTTTCAACAAAACAATCAGGAATGCATTTGTTCACACATTGCATGTACCTCCTAATTGATGGAATAGGTGCAACATTGTAATATGACCTATTAGATTTAATTAGAGATTCTGATGAAATAAAATTATGTTAGCATACTTGGTTAAAAATGAGCTTTGGTTGTGGTTGTGCTATATTGACAAAGTATGTACGAACCATTGGCAAAAATTACTGCATGTGCCATGATTGTGATTATAACCTGGTCTCCTTATTCCCTATCATAATAAAAAAAGATATGTAGAAAAACAAAAAATATGGCAATTGTAAATGTTTATTTGACATTACTCTGGTTTGTTTGGTTTAAAGTATTTTATTACCACATTACTATTATTATTACTATGTATACTAATTTAGTATTTAAAAATTTACAGATAGTTTTAGCTGCTGTATCTCCCAGACTTACAATGCTACCATGTTCCAGCTTTAGTTCTTAGTATTTTCTATGCTGAGCAATTATTATCCTAATTTTGAAAATTATGTGCCTAAAGAGGCTAATAGCATGTAGGTCTTAAGAATATGCCACAATTGAAAAATGATCACAGATATTATTCCAGCAATTTAGTGTTCATGTGGACATAATTCTTAATCATTATTAGAAAAAGAGAAAAGGGAGTAAAGGTACAAACATTTAAGATAGATACCCAAGATGCAGTGAAAATCTCTGGTCTATAATTTTGACAGAAAAACTGCCACCCACACTTAGGTATAAAACTAATACTAGAGACTTTTAAAAGTTTTGCACTAAGTGATGGTGACTGACTATGCTTTATACCAGGCTGTACCAAGTTTTTATACTAATTGAAAATTAAGTAATATTTTTTCTTCTAATTAACAACATAATCAAACCATATTGTTTCATTTATGTTGTTGATTTTTTAAAATTGAATTATTTTAATTGTTTTTATATTTTAAATTGTTATAATTACTGTTACATTTTGTAAACCAACCAGACTTTGTTGGATTGGGTAGCTATATTAAATTTTAAGTCTATATAATAAATATTATTACTAGAACATCAGTAAAAATTATAATTTGCAGTGTGAACATCACTGAAAAAGTAGTTGAAAATGAGTAGGCTAAAATATTGTTAAAATATTTATTATTATTATTTTTTTATTATTTATTTGATTTATATACCGCCCCCTCTCCCGAAGGACTCGGGGCGGTTCACAGCCAATAAAAACAATAACAATACAATACAAATTTAAAAAACAGTTAAAATAATTAAACCACGGCCGCTTAAATATCGTTTTAAAATCAATTTAAATAGATTAAGAACAACCCCAAAAACTTTAAAACAGAATTATATAAAATTTAAAATATCAGGGACACATGTTAGAGAACATTCCTTGTTAGTCTGATCTAGTCTGATCAATACACAGAAGCTCACGTATTACTTACTTACCCCAGTGTGGTGAGGAATATAACTGAGAGATATGGTATATGGAGAAAAACAAGTTCCTGTCCATCTCCAACCAAGAATGCTCATTTATCACCTGTGTTTTCCTGAAAATAAGACATGGTCTTATTTTTTTGCCTCCAAGAGGCATTAGGTCTTATTTTTGGAGATGCCTTTTCTACTGTCTTACCTCGCAGCAGTAGCACAGACAGCCCCGCCCAGCAGGAGCCCATGTGCTTTCTGCTGGCCCACTTCTATGGCTGCTTGCTGCCACTTGTGCGCAGCATCTCCTGGCCTCTGCATGCATGAGTGTCCATTTCACCATTAGAGACCTTTTGCCATCAATCCAGAGCTTGTTTCTTGGCTGCACAGGCCTTTCCTGAAGGCCTGTGACAGCAAAATGAAAACTAGGGGGAGGGGTGTGATATGTGCAAGCAGCTGCAGAAGAAATGGGCTGCCAAGGTGAGGCAGGTGTCGGAGTGTGGGAAGCCTGGCTGCAACTGACCTAAAGTAAGCAGGTGCAGAGCACACGGGGCAGTTGCATCTCCCAATCCCCACCTTAGCTTGATTTTAACCCATGTGTCTCACCCCACCTTGTGCAACCAGCTGCAATGGAGTGGCAGGTCTTAACCAGAGCTTATTCTGGTGTAGGGCTTATATTGGCCACACATGCAAAAAAATCAAACAACGGTTTATTTTCAGGATAGGTCTTATTTTCAGGGAAATGTGGTACTCTTGGATAAATAAAATGTGTCAACAATTCTTGGGAAAATTTGGAGTTTTTAATCAAAATCAATAATAGGTTGTAATTCTATAATTACATGCCACATTTTTCTAATACATATTTTTTCTCTGTATATATATTCCTTATATACGAAAACAAATATTCCTTATATACACGTCTACACCATTTTTCTTGCATTTTTCAAATGTGATTCTATTTTATGCAAGTTTCACAAATACATGCTAATGTTAAGAGAATTTTTCTAGGGAAAATTGATCATTCACAGTAGAGTAAACTCACTGTTGTGTCACAGCAGAGTCAATTTTTACAGAATAAGCATTTCAGTGTAATAGAAACTGGGGATAGATTTTTTTCCGGTCCCTAAGCCTTGTAGCCTTTCTTTGAATAGTTTAAATTCATTTCTAACTAGATTACCTCCATCATTTTTTATGTATAATGTCCACTATCAGTGACCATTATACATGGCACCTAGATGTGATTCATATTTTGGTTTATAACTAAGATCTGTGAAATGAGCTATAATCAGTAATTCATTTCAACATTACACAAAAGGCAAAGTCAGTAGCTTCACAATGCACTATATTACTTACTCCAGTTCATCAACTGCAAAAGAGAAAAGATTTTAGTTTTTAATGTAATTATCTTCGAAAGAAATCTTTAGAAGAGCTAAGGCTTCCATTTCCTCTGGGGTTAAATTAGGTCAATAATAAGTACTATATTCTGCATTAAATTAATTCATATTATACCTTCTGAAAATTAATTATCACTTGAATCAATTTAATGTATAGTAATTATGCATTCTTCTTTTTGTTTCCTGCAATACCACCTTTGTTAAAAAAAAGGGAGAGAGGGATAAAATTAATTATGACCAATAGTTTTAATTCAAAGGGGAATAATTATAAGGCAATATTGGGTGTAGATGATGGTGCCATTTTCTAGTTAACTGAAGCATTTAAAGATTTGCTATCCCGTTCTTTGAGCCTAATTAAGCCTTCCTAGTAAAATGCCCATGAAAGCCACAATTTTTCCATCCAATGATCAAGAGCTTGATGGCGTTTAAGAGTCCAAACTTGCAATCAACATTAATTAGTGGAAACATTTCAGGATGTTAAAAGGAGGTATGATGATTATGACAATTAGCATCCACATGTCATCAGGATTCTATCTGATATCTTGATTATTATCCCAATGCTTATTATACTGAGTCTGCATTATGGAGTTTTATGGAGTATGTTAATATTTAATCATACAAGAGTGATGAAATACCAAGGTTGAGTGATCTAGTACTGTTTGCTCCCTATAAGAGATAGAGGTAAGGTTGTGCTTTCCATGTTTTGCCCAATTGTCTCAAAATTCTATTATTCTCTGCAAAGTTCTTTAAGTAACCTGTTTCTGAAATACTGGCCTAGGGATAGCCAAGTACTCATCACTCACGCATAAGATGTACTGTATGACAATGGCCCAATAAACATCTCTCAACCTTACAGATTTCACAGGCCACCTGTGTAGATAATATGAAGAGATATAGGTCTCTCCATTCTTCACTGTGAGTTTAAAAAACCCCTGCACTTTTGCTTTTTTTTCTCTTTTGAGGAAAAAAAGGGAAAAGAAAAGCACAAAATTTTGAGCCGTGGTGGCACAGTGGTTAGAATGCAGCATTGCAGACTAATTCTGCCGACTGCCAGTAGTTCAATTCTGACCGGCTCAAGGTTGACTCAGCCTTCCATCCTCTCAAGGTCAGTAAAATGAATTCCCAGATGGCTGGGAGCAATATGGTGACTCTGTGAACTGCTTAGTATAAAGCACTATGATGCAGTATGTAAGTTTATATGCTATTGCTATAAAACTGTCTGAAGATGGCTGGTTCTTTTCATTTTGAAAGTGGGAGGGGAAAAATGAACCAGCCTTATTCTTTATAGCCCAATTCATAGTATTGACTGCTTGTTTTAAGCTTCATCACGCTGATTTTCTCCCTAGCTTGTTTCCATTTTGAATCCTTGCTAATGGGAATAAGGATATTACAACATCTGTAATTATTTGAAAAGCATTTTTTTTGAGCAACATAATCATATACTAACTTTGTTTTATGTCCAGGCTAAACTAGGTCATCTATTTCGGAAGAGTCACTAGGTGGACATATAAACATTCACTTTTGCAGTAGATTAAGTCTTACTTGAACAATGTTGGACAGATTCCTATTTCCAGGCCTATTAAAGACAATCACATTTAGTTAACACTCCGTATGAAATAAACAAATGTGAATCCAATCTTTTTAAATAGTTCAGTAAATAGTTGCCTAGGAAAAATCATTTTAAGACAGTTGTTCTAACAAATATGTCCAGAAAAGTTCTGTTTATCTATTTTCTCAGGCCTGTGAATGGTTTAGATTTAGAATATCACTGGGATTGGCTTTGACAACAGAAGGATTTTTAACCACATAGGAAGTTTTATATTGATTTAATGGTCAAATCAAAATCTGAATCAAGAGCTTCTTCACTCATGACTCTCAGTCATTACTTGTACATTTATTTGTTTAATTATTTTCTCTGCTGATTCTTAAATCAAAAGTGCAACACCAGCTCCATTTTAATTTGAACTCGTTTCTTGATCAGTTTTCTTCCCACTGAACACAAAGCTACAGTTTTTCACATCTCATTCAATTCCTAGGATTCCTTTTAATCTAGACGAGCGGTTTTTATGGATTCTTCACACACGTTCACAGTAAGTGACATTTTAAACCACATCATCTTTTCATTTCATTTCATGGAATGAGTTTCATATTTTTGACACGACTTATCACAACAAGTTTGTACCAAATATCTATATGGGCCGATTTAATTCTCTTTAAAATGATAACGTATCATCAAATCTTATTAAAATCACTCATGGCTGACTGCTGTAACCGCGTATCAAAGCCAAAACAAACAGCATGAGTGGTCCTTCTGAAGTCACAATCCCTGGGCTACCATCTCCCTCCAATGTAATATTGATACTGTAATCTGAAATTCTGTATTAGTAGAACAGAAATCTTTCCTATTTGAAAATATCAAAGTATTACTAAAATTATCTGGTCAGAACAATTACAATATGTATATTGGTAGTCCTTGACTTACCAGTCAATTGTAAAGAATGATAATGACTAGAACCATGATGAAATTATGAATGAAAAAAGCTATTTTTGTATGCTATCGACTGTTAGAAAAAGAACACAAAAAATTATATTGCCAGTGCCTTGATGCTCTTACATAAATTTCTGATTTGTTCCCAGCCTCTTAGAAAGTACTCAACCCGCCTCCAAAAAAAAAAAAAAAAAAGGCAAAAAACAACAAGTAAAAACACATCCTTGATTTTCCCTTCAAGAATTTATTAAGCAATGGGTATTATTATGATTGCAAACACAGATATTAGATTTAGAGGTAATGTCTCAGATAGGCTTTACAGTAGCCAAATGCTGATACAATTATAGATGAATGTTGAAGTTGTTTTCCATAGTAGAGCTCGTGTTTCCTGCTGTTTATCCCAGAGCCAGGATATCACCTGTAAAACCAGAATTGGTCTAGAAAAACCTGAATTTCTATCTCCTCTCTAATTCTAACCAGGACAGAACTGCTTAAGCCAAGATTGTCTAAACACTAATATACTGTACTTAACTGGAACTTTGGTAGCCCAGAATCACCAAAATTCCCACCTAGAGAAAGTGAAAGTAGATCTAAGCATGTTCAAAATCAGAGAGCCAATAACATTTTTTTCATATATTTAAAATAATTTTATAATTGTAAGGATGGTGCGCCCATAGTTTTAGATGTTCAGTGTTTAATATCTAACAAAGGAGAATATTTGTAGCTCAGGATTGAAATAGCAATAGCAATAGCACTTAGACTTATATACCACTTCAAAGTGCTTTACAGCCCTCTCTAAGCGGTTTACAGAATCAGCATATTGCCCCCAACAATCTGGATCTTCCTTTTACCAACCTCAGAAGGATGGAAGACTGAGTCAATCCTGAGCCAGTGAGAATCGATCTGCTGGCAGTTGGCAGAATTAGCTTGCAATGCTGCATTCTAACCACTGTGCCCCTATGGCTCCTGAGGTGTCCCTGGTGCTAACATCTTATTGTTTCCAAAGACAAAATTATGCTTAACGTTATTAACCTCTCCTTCCTTTTAACTCTTCATAGTACCATTAAATCCAGTCCAAAGTTACCTACCATTATCAAATTATGGACTGCTTATTCTTCCTGCTTTGCTACTGGTTATTCAAGAAAGCTACATGACAGATAGGACGCTATTTTAGATGGGCTACTGTGCAAGAAGTCACTTTTTATATTTCTACATCACATTATCTTTATATCTTTTTTTATATCAAGCAAAACAGTTCTATACCAATATTTATAGAGATGCACTTTGCACCTCTTAGCATTGAAAAGATGTATTGAAAGCTTCGTAAATTACTACAACTACTACTGTCTACATGGACATGCCTGGGTACAAGGTACACGAAATCTATTTTGATTAATTACTAAAATTAAAGTACATCGAAAGCCAATCAGTACTTTAAAACCTTTCTTTTATAATGAAGTCACACTGACAGATAACTGTTTAAAATGGAGAAAGATTAATTCTCAAGATAAGAATGCCCTATTTGGACCAAGTCTTTGTTAACGGTTTGTTAACACTCACAGCTTAGTCACTTCCTGGTTGGACTACTGTAATGTGCTCTGTATGTAGCTGCACTTGAAGAATATTCAAAATTTACACCTGGTTCAGAATGTGGGGGTGCACGTGGTGTTGTGTAACCGTTGAATTTTTTTGTACTTCACTGATGTTGTGCAAGCTATACTGGTTCTCAGTCTTTTTCTAGGTACAAGTGCTGAAAGCCCCAAAATTAAAGCCCCACAGAGCATGAGGCTAGATAAAGTAGAGGGGAAGAGGGAATAGCCTTGAAGGACAAAAGATGCTATCCAGGCAATGGACAGATAAAAGGACGCTGAACCTAGGCCAAGGAAATAATGTGAATAAATATCTCATGTTATAAGTCCCTCCCTAGTTCACAATAAGTTAGAGAAGGAAGGGGAAAGTGCAAGAATAATATAAACTGATGCAATGAAAAAGTACTATTTTGTGTATCATTCATTTCTTATTGTAATCTTCCATGAAGGGCTGACAAATAGAGTGAAAAGGTTTCAAGTGTCTTCCCTTAAATATTGCCATCAAATGGGTACCTAGGAAGCACGCCTTTTCCGAAACACTCCTGCCCTATGAAACTGCCCCCTTTCCCCAGGATCCAGCAGGCTTCTACCCTCTTAGTCTTCCTTACGGTTGTAAGGAGTTGGCTTTTCCACAAGTGCTGGGATAGATGAAGTTGGAGCTGAAATCGCTGTGTTGAATGCATTAGAGCAGTGTTTCTCAATCTTGGCAACATTAAGATGTTTGGACTTCAACTCCCAGAATTCCCCATCTTAACGTCGCCAAGGTTGAGAAATACTGCATTAGAGTATGTTGATCGTATGTTTTATTGTTTTTATTGTGTTTTGGTTTTCATCACTGTTGTGAACTGCCCAGAGTTATGGTTTTTAAGACGGATGGCCCTAAAAGTCTTATAAATGAATAAACAAACAAGGCTCATTCATTTAATGTCATTATGTATTCTCAAACACATTTTTTCCCCAAAAGAATAGAAGTGTTTGGGATGGTCTTTTGTTAGTTCTGCTATACAGTGGTACCTCTACTTACAAAGAGCTCTACTTACAACATTTTCGACTTACAAATTTTTTTTCGAGAAAAAAATAGTCT
>JAEANM010020648.1:0-12048 GCA_017656035.1 Myanophis thanlyinensis
GGACCAAGGACACCACAACAAAAGAACTCACAAGGCCATCATACAGCCCATTATACCAACATTAACTCCATCAATTACCGTAATCAAGAGGCAACAACGCAGCCAACCAGCCCAGCACACCACGCCCTCCCACCAGTATTTACAGAGACACATCAGCTCCAGTCACACACTTCTTGCCCTGGCTTGAAGCAGAAAGCACCAGCCTGAGAATGGCAAGTGGGACCTCGCCGAAATGTCATGAAGATACTCTCAATCTTACACAGGAAAGACCCGAATACACCTAGACCAGAATACCTGTACCCGTGAAAATCTACGAAAACAAACAAATATTTATAATTTATAATAATTTATAACTTTATAGTTTTCATTTTCTGGAAGTTCCATCCAGAGAAAAAAGCGTATATATGTCTAATATAAAGTTAAATTTACTCTGGACAAGTGTTAGCTGCTAAACTAAAAATCCAAGCTTGCATTTCATGTTGTGACTTAAACAGGATGATTTGTGCAGCAGAAATATTACTGGGTTATTGACTCCAGAGTGTCAATATTTTATTTCAAACACAGCTGGTGACATATTTACCCACTGGGCAAAAATTTAGCAAACATTCATTGAGCCAAAGACCCATTGAAAGCAATAGATTCTAAATAGGAAGAAGGAAGGTGTGTTGGATATGTTCAGCACCTTGAGTTCTTTGTAAAAATAATAAATGCTGGGTGCAAATAAATAAGTATGAAACCCAATCTTATCCTTGGTGGTGAAACACAGTGCCCAATGAGATGAACAGCAATAACAATAGTACTTAGACTTATATACCACTTCACAGTGCTTTTTTCTCTAATCAGTTTACAGAATCAACATATAGCCCCCAACAGTTTGGAGGCACAGTCATGTTAATCCAGTTTGGATTAACAGTTATTTTACTAACCTTGGAAGGATGCGAGGCTGAGTCAACTTTGAGCCAGTCAGAATCAAACTGTTGGCAGTCAGCAGAATTAGCCTGCAGTACTGCATTCTAACCATTTGGCCACCACTCCTGCTCAAGAAGGTGCAACTTTGGTGCACCTCCCATTCCACTTCATTAATAAATACCGGCACCATTTAAAACAAAGACTCTTTATCCATCTGTGCCACTCTATGTCACCTTGACAGTTCTAAGGATTCTCTCTCTTGCCTCCAGAGCAGTTTTGGGAAGGTCATGGAAAACGGTCAGGAGAAGCCTAATGATATCCGCTGACATTTTCTGGAATATCATTTATTGGATTCAACCCTTTGGATTTTTTGCTGCTTGGCAATTTTTCAGTAATACAAACATAACTTGGAAGGTCTATGGATATTCTCAACAAAGGGGGAGGGATATGACAACAGTTCTCCTCACCCAAGGCTCCACACCCATTTGCACCACTCAGGTGAACCTGACAACACAGATAAATCTCCAGGTGGCCATAACAACTCGCTAAAAGAATGTAAATAACCAGCTGTCTGCAAGGAGTATAAATCCTTCCATTCCCCACCATCCAGTCAGAGCTGAAGAAGCTTCTTGGATGAGAAATGAAACATCTCCAAAGAAAAACCAAAAAGTCCAGTTGCCTCTTGAAAAAGCACCTTTGGGATAACTGTGAAGGCTTTGTTTAGTTCTGGTATCTGTCCTCTGGAATGATATCCCACCCCCCCGGTCCCAGAGATCCAGTTGACTCTAACTCTGATGACATTCAGGAAGCTTTGCATGCCTGACTATTTTCCCATGTTTTGGGCCGGTTGATAGTTGAACCCTTCTTGGATAGGATGTTTTAGGCTACATGATTTTTTCCCTCTTTCCTCTTTCTTCTTATTTTTTAAAATAAGCCAGTCGTTAGGAATCAGGCAGCATTTAAATTGATAAAATAAAATTTAAAAAAGTCTTATTTTCGTATCCTACAGCCATTCCATTTAGGATGAACCTGGATTTTTGAAAGAATATGATATCAGTCATTATTGAGAGCTAATCTCTTCTATTCAAATAGAAACTGGGTGAAAATGTATGCACATGTGCATGGTGGATTCTAAAAATGCTGACTTGAGTAGTCCTGATTTCTTATAAAGAGGCCATGGTCATTTCTATCACCAAAGTGATAATAATGCAGTGATAGCTGGAAACTGTTTGTTATATGAGAATTGTTTTACTCAGAAAAAAAATGTAGGTGAGCATGATTAAATGTAAAACATGTATTTCAGCCAGAAGAGTGATTTATGTAAATTGTTATATTTTTATTTCCTCTCCTCTGCTACTGCTAGTCTGGGAAGATTTCAGTCAATTTATAGGGCTGGCTGGGTGCTTTTTTTTTAAGGTTATTGGTGTTAGCTGCTTCTCTAGAACTAAAAACAGAATGTTATTTGTCTAAAAGCACTTAACCTACGTCTTAAGTTCTAAAAGGTAGATTAAAATGGTTTAAGGTTTTAAGGTTTTATTTGATTTATATACCGCCCCCTCTCCCTAGGGACTCGGGACGGTGCACAGCCAATAAAAACATAGATACAATAACAATTTAAAAACCTATTAAAATAATTAAATAAAGGCTGTCCCATTAACATTATCATTATAGTTAATATAGTTATTATTTATCTTAAAATAAGATAGCATCTACTTATACTTGTTTATTTTGTTGTTCAAAATTTAGCCATAGTTACACTATACTACAGATGAGGATTGGTGACTTTTGTATTCCACCCAGATTTATGTAGCATTCGTGATTCTACTTTTTTCAAACATATTTCTTAATTACACCATTTCACAAAAAGGACAGAAGTTGGAGTGCTGTGTATGCCATGCTGAGCTCCTGAATGAAAGGTGGGATATAAATCAAATCAATAATGTTTTATCCTTAATCTTTTTTATTTTTTTTCAATGAACTTTCACTCCATGAGACCAAACCAATCAGATCTGCATTGCAAACACTCAAGAGAATTCTTCCCCTCCATTCATTTATTCATGTTCTTTGCTCTGTTACATTTCAATTTAATTCCTGGAAATATAAGTCAATGCCACATGGGCCCATATGGGCCCATCTCTACTGTCCATCATCAATTTGGTCAAATTAAATTTTAAATTTTAAATTACTTATGAACTCATTGGGCCTTTCTTTCAAATAATCTATAGTAGGAACAAGGATTGGCAAGGGACACATGAAAAATTTAGAGTTTAAATCTGTAGTTGATGAGACTGGTGGAGTCTTTTGATAATGCAACCCCAAATGGGAGCAAATCCATTCAAGGCTATGTACTGTAAATACCAGAAGAACAACAATAATCTAACATATAGTAAATGTGATCTCATGCACAATTCACTAAATATGATAAAAATTAAATATTTTTGTAATGGCAAAAAACCTAATCTTGTTTAAATCAAAGAAAACATCAAAATAAAAATAATAACAGAGTTAGAAGGAAAAAATAAAGTGAGTAAAAAATCAGGAAAAAATAAATTAAATAAAATTTATTTAATCCATTTGAAACACCTACTGTATTTCTAGTCATTTATGCAAATGATTGGGTAAAACTAATGAAAAAATTAATAGTTAATGTGATCACTAGTTTTGAATAAATATCTCCTTTATGGTAGGATTTTTCAAACAACTTTTCTATGTGTTTTTTGATTAAAGCAGTTTCTTATATGCTTGTGGTCTTGATAAAAGATGCACTTAATTTTTTCAGTGATTTGTGATGCCAGGCCTAGAAACTGGAACAGGTATCAGCATTTCTTCTTTAAACTGGTTTCCACCCCCATCTAGTTAAGAGATCTGGGATGATGATTTTAGAAATCAGCTAAAATAATCCCGATTATGCCAGGTGCCATCCTCCAGGATACTAGAATACAGGAAATCTCACAGAGTAGGGATATCTTGAATATTCCTGATAAGAAATGTCAGAATTTTATGTCAAATTAATAAACTATTCTTTGGCTTGTAAGGGCTAACCTTTTTTTGTTATGGGCAATAGGCTGCATTGAATGAAATTGAATATATTTGCCCAAATAATCTACTCTTACCAGTTATTGTTAAGGCTGTGTTGTTTTTC
Source organism: Myanophis thanlyinensis (assembly GCA_017656035.1). Taxonomy (NCBI): domain Eukaryota; kingdom Metazoa; phylum Chordata; class Lepidosauria; order Squamata; family Homalopsidae; genus Myanophis; species Myanophis thanlyinensis. The sequence goes on from JAEANM010020648.1 coordinate 4,052, forward strand.
CTGCATTAGACTACCACAGCAGCCTTTCTGGAAGCATTTAATTGTTTACCTTAAACTTTGTGCATAAACCTCAGAATTTCAAGAATATCTTTGGCATCTGTACAGTTTTTTTTAAGTGGGATCTCAAAGTCTGTCATAACAAACTGCATGCCCCATTTCGGAGAAACACAAGATTTAAGTTAAGGCAAAACAGCAGTTAAGGCAAAACAATATAGTTGGCTGGAAATGTTCATTTGCATCCCATATATGGGATGAGGCAATTAACTAGAAAGATGTGACACAACAAAATGAGCTTCTAGAATCTCTTTCAAAATTTCAGTACCTAAAACATTTTTTTTTCTGAATTGAAATTGGAGACTCAATTTACTGTGGCAGCAAACAATGATTTCTCTTTAGACAAAAAAATGTGTTTTTTCAAAAGACAATTGGACTCAAATGAAATTCATTTGCCTTTTGAAAAAGCATTTTTGGGACATCCGTGACCTGGTGACTGAGAATCTCCATAGACACAAAAAAATTACATTTTTCATTTCCTTTCTGTAATTAAGGAAGAAAACACAGTAATGGCAGAATACATACAGAATGTTCAGTCCCCAACTTATTTAAATAGTATCAATGCAAAACTAGTATGCCCAATATATCTTGCAGAATACCTGACAGTCAGAGAAAATGAGTATTAGGCTAAATGGGTAAACAATCTGCCCCTAGCATATTTGTGTGTCTTTTTACAAGATGAAAATAAATCCAGAAATTTCAAATTGGAATGAAATGAAATTAAATGAATAGGCAGACAGCAGTCAACACTAGGCAAGGCTTTCATAGGACATTGCAATTTATTACCACATCACTTAGTGATGGAAATTTCCAGTCCCAATGACCATTGTTAAACAAGGACTACCTGTTTCGAATGAAAGTAAATAAATATACATGTCCCAGGATAATGTTGCAGGATCTGGGTTGGTAATTCTGACTTGTGCGTGAACCCATCTCTCTATCAGAATGTACATTCTGGTAGAGAGAAGTTTCCTGAGGATGGACTCTGATAGCACAGGGGTGTCAAACTCAAGGCTGGGGGCCAGATCCGGCCTTTGGCGTAGTTAGATCTGGCTCATGGGGCCACCCTGGAAACAGCAAAGGAATGGCCCACGGTGCTTCTGCCAGCAAAAACGGGCTTCCAAGCTCCGTTTTTGGCTGCCACGGCCTCCTGCAACCCTCTGCCAGTGAAATTGGAGCTCAGGAGGGCTGCGAGTACTGTTTTCACTGGCAGTGGGTTGCATGAGGCCGTGGCAGTCAAAAAGCTCAGGAGCCCATTTTCACTGGCAGAGCACTCGGGCCACCACTGATGCCCCCGACAGGAGTGACGTCATGCTGGCCGTGCCCACCCTGAACCCCCCCCCCCAGGTCAAAAACAACCTTGATGTGGCCCTCAATGAAATTGAGTTTGACATCCCTGCTCTAGCATGAGTCCAAAAGCTCGGAAGACTAAACTTCTGGTTCTGGTGACCAACCCTGATTAGACCTTGCACTACCTGTTCCTTTCCTGCTAAGGCTAAACGAATGGACTCAGTTAAACTCATGGACATTGGGACCCCAGATGAATAGGACCCTATATTTTGTCCTGTTGGGAGTTTTTCCATGATCAGTTGAACATTTGAAAGAAAGGCTGCTCTAACCAGTTAAATTATGCTACAGTTAAAGAAAAACAAATGTGTGGTTGTTTTTTTTTACAAAATTCCAGTTCAGTAAGATTCTTTGCATGCTTTATTATTACCCAGCATCTTTGTAAACAGGCCTCAAAACTTGGCTTCTGGCCCAGAACTTGGCTTCTAGCAATGTTCAGCAATGAAAGGCAAAAGTCAAAGGAAGATGTACCTTGAATCCTGTAAATCAGTTTTTCTGAACTTTACTGACATATCAAATTTCATTTTCAATCATTCTCAGCCCAAATATATCTAGAGAATATTTAATTTGGGAATGATTGTTTGAACTTTATTTTTCCACCACAATTTAATATTCATATTGCAAGGGATATTTTTTTTACTATTATTATTATTATTCAGTGTACAACCAATGACAAAATAAATACTTACAGCTTATTAGGAGAATGATTCATTTTTATATTTAAATCAGGTGAAGCCACAGGCTCTTGGCAAGAAACCTCTAAAGCCCTTCAACTGCAAAGATTTTGCATCACTGATGAATCAGATAAATCCCATCTCCATTGCCATAGCCTGTCTGAATATTGCATCACTGCTGAAATGGCTGAGAAATCTGATTTGATCATTTCAGCTTGTGGTTGATAGTTTTGGAAATAAAGTTACGTATCTCATCACGTATACCCATAAAATATGTTACTGCAACTCTTTTGGATACGTTTTAATTCCTAGGGAATTAAATGGTAAAAAGTCAAGATCTAGAATTAAGATAAGATGATCAACTTTAATCTGAGATCCTGCCTCAGGAGATAATATGTTAGTTGTGCAGTCTGTCTTCTTTTAATGGTATTTTATTTAATGCTTAATTAGGATTGTTCATGTACCATCAAAATGCATGAACATCTTTTTTGTGTGTGTTTTCTTTCAGTGGATGGGTATACAATATTTCAGGACTGTCCACAATAGCCCTTTGGATTGTAATTTTCACTTGGCTTTCTTCTATAGTTGCAGTCACGTGAACCCACGCACACGATTAAATTCTTCTCAGGAAAACACTGTTTGGTTTTATTTCATTTCCTTTGGTCTCATGCACTTGGACTGATCTACAGATTTTTGTGTGCTGTGTGCAAAGTTCTCTACGTACAGTCTTCATATTCTGTTATATTTAGGAGAATTTTGAGCAAATTAGATTAAGGACCTACATCCTAGACCCAAATGTATAACTGTAGTTCAGATCAATAGTGACAATTCAGTGCTGTATATTAAATGTCCAGGCAAGTGGAACCTCATGAATGCTAGATATGATGATCTTAGAGGAAAAGCTGCCCATATTATGCACCTTAGACCTATATATGTTTTTGCTGGGGTGAAATAATTCTTTACATATAGAGTGTACTTACTATTTTTTCCTTATAAACTATTTGTGGCATCCAACAGAACACATGAAATCTCATGAATACAGAGAAATATACAAAGGGAACATGTGCCATGGAATCTAGTTTATACATCTACAGAACATGTTCCTATTATCTGTATGTTCAATACAAGTGAGAAGATCCATGATGCATAAATCATGTTCTCCATGAACTGTATGATGACTCATAACTTGATTAAATTATTCTGATCAGATATACCATTAAAATATATTCAGACTGTTTTTAAGAAAGTTCTGACTACATAGCAAAGCAGATAAATCTAAATAATTACTGAAGCAATTGTTTGTTTTCCAGAATTTTCATTACTTCCTGATTTGTTTGTCTTGTTCAAATGATAGATGAGTATGGAATTATACCTATAGGATTCAGACTTGCTTGAGCTCATCCATATCTGGTTGGCTGAAGAAAAACTGCTTGTATAATCATGAAAATGTCCTGATAGGTGAGAACTTTATGCATGAACCAATGGAATTGCAACATTTAGTTGCTGCAATATATTCAGTCTATTTCAGTTGCTGGCAAGCAAAAACAAGATTACATTCAAACCTTTCTGCAAGGTTTCCCAGAGATGTTTTGTTATCTCATAAGGAGCATCAAACCATTTTGGAAAATGATAGAATAGTTGGGAGCAGATTTCAACTGGAGGAGGACACTGAACTGAGAGTCCACTGATGGTCATCCTTAACATAGGTTTTTGAAGGCCACCATTGTTAATTTCCCACATCTGCAGTTGAGATGTGGAAAACTAATAAGAGGCAGATATGCCTTTGTGATACTGTTGAAAATACTATACCAGGAAAAAATATTAGGGGATCCCCTAATCAGGTGTGGGCCCTGCCAGGTTATTGGCTGTAACTACTACCTACAAGCACATGTACAAGCACATCTGATCTGATCCGATCTGACCTTATCTTGTCACCCATTTCCGTTTATGACTCTGGGCAGCATACAATTCAATTCAATCCTTTATTGTCAGTGCACAACATGTGTGCAGCGAAATTGAATATATTCAATTTCAATTGAATATATTCAATATATACAATGCATAACCTTAAAAAATACACATAATATGAGATACAAAAAGAACATCTAGAGAAGACAACCACACTTTCACTGATCAGAAAACCCACAAGGGGCCTGCCACCAACTTTAGTCCAAGGTCTGGGAAATGAGCAAGTTCTTAAGACCTGTCTAAATAAGATAATAATAAGGACTGTATGCAAATCTCTGGGGAGATATGGTTCCAGAGGATAGGCGGTACAACAGAGAAGGCGCATCAGGGGATATTGCTTAATCAGTGGGAACCAGAGTACATCAATTCTACTGGTTTGTGTAGGATTAACAACAGCTATGGAAGAGAGGGAGATTAAACAGACAATATACCTCAACCCTCTCTCGCCACTTGATCATAGCAAAAAGCATATACTGGTTGTTCACATACTATAACAATCAAATTGATTGTGGTCATTACTTAAATACTTAAGACAGTATTTAATTGGGGAGTAGGATAATAAATCATTTTTTCAAGCATTCATGTTTCTAGAGATAAAGATATTTCTAGCTTACAGAATCTAAAGTTAACTAGGAAAGCCTATTCGATACCATATAAGTAATGATAAACTATTATTAGTGTGTTTTATGTTATAATTATTGTTATTACAAGGAACACATTTCAGCAAACATCCTTACAGTTAAGGCTTTCTTGTGTTTTTATTCATAGTCAAACAAAAAATATTTCCCAACCAGCACATGTGCATTACAGGAAATGGCAAAGCCAATATAATACTTACTGTGAGGGAATGATTATTTACGTTCCATAGAAAGGTTGCAACACTTGAAAAGTTTACTTTGCTAAATATGATAAGTGTAATAAAAAGTGTGTGTTTGTGTATGTGTTTGTGATAGTTCCAGATCACATTTAGAGTTCAATCTTTTCATTCTTTTTCAGTGAGGAGATGCCCCTCTTTGTTCAATGAAGCTAGTAGTAAACATCTTTGCATTACTGGCATATGTGGTGGGAAGAATGGGAAAATGGTATCTATTTTTCTTGCTAAAGTATTCTCTGTTATTGAGAATAATAACAGTTCTGTTAATGATGGCACTTTTTCCAGTGAAAATTGTCCACATTTGCTTTTTTAAAAATTATACTAACTGGTACTGAACATGATTGAATATGTTTTAGTGTGTCCGATTCTATTAAGTATCTTTAATATATATTAATATATTATGCAAATGGTATTGTTAAGCTATCTAATTTTCCTAGATTCAGCATTGTTTGACTGGTCTCTAGGCTCATAACTTAAAATGCTCTCAGATGTACAACATGGCATGGCTAGTTCAGAATTGTTACTGAAAAAGCTACTAAAAGAGTTGTTTAGTTGCCAACTTGAAAGTGCAATTTTATTTTTATACTTACTGTAGTTAAATTCTAGCACTTTTTTCCTCTCAACCCTCACATTGCTAACTAATTTCAGAGCCTCTGCTTCTTAGTCTGGAAACTAGTTGTTTGCTGAGATAACTGATAACTCAGTTATTTCTGAAATAACTCAGTCTCTCAACAGGTATTTTGTGATACATTGTCAGATCATATTCCACATTATGAGCTGTACACATTATATACATAGGTCTTATGACTGGGGCATATAATTAATTATTTTAAGTGGTTTTTAGATTGTCTATTTGTGTGTTTTCATCTGCTGTGCACCGCCCCGAGTCCCTTGGGAGAGGGGGCGGTATATAAATTTTGATAAAATAAAATAAAATAAATATATCTGCATGGACTTAGATATACAATTTACTGATAAATTCATGATGCCCATACATTTCTGGATTTTTAATTTGCAAAATAATCACCTGATTCAGTACAGAGTAAGCACTTAGGAAAAACAGTTCCTGCATATGAATCATCTCTATTTAAGAAGCAAAAGGTTTTAAAAGCTTCTAACTTTTCCACACCCATAATAGGAGTCTATAGACCTTCTATTGGACTTGATAATCTCCCTTCTGACATGGAATGTTCACTCAATGCATTCTTTCTCTACCCATTAGACCATCTGGTTGGTGAAGAAAACATAGTCTTTCCAACTGTTATTGACAGTGGTCAAACAACACTTGCTCAAGTTGAACTAAATAACTGCATGAACACAGAAACGATGTTTTCTAAGGAATGGTATGCTGTATAGATGGTTTGTCATGCCAGGTTGTTGTTGTTTTGTTTTTGTTTTAGTTTCCAGTACTGCCTATAGCCCTGAGAGATACTTTGTCATCAGGTCAATAACCAGTCTGACCAAGCTAAATTTCTAAGCCCAAACAAGGTCAACCATGTGCTGCCACCTGCTGAACCATTGTTATGATAGCACCTTGAAGGAATCAAATATTATGTTAATGATGAGAAAGGTTTATTATAGGAGCAGACAAAGCCTACATGTATCCCCCAGAACACTTCTGAAAGTGTTGCCAAATTGTGATTTTTAACCTGACAGAATAGAAAAAATAATTACATACCCAGGGAATGTTGCATTAACTCTACTAGTAAGTGTTGCAATTACATTAATTTTAATGTATTTTTGCCCTTGGCCTGAAAAACTTCATTGTTGTAAATCTACCCATGATAATGTGAGAAACTTTCTTTGCCATCTGTTTCACAAGATAGCAGAAACTTCCAGATTCAAGAAGCTGAACATGATAATAGCTGAGTTTGATGCTTCCCATAGGTGGACTATTCAAAACTACAACCTGTCAGTTAATTACAACACATACTATCATGTTAATTCAAAGCCTCCACTAAGTTTGAACATCATTTTGTTATTCATTAATGAATGGTCAGTAGAGCAAATCATCTTGGCTATTTGGATATTTCCCTCAAACCACCATGTTGAGTGTGAAATGACTCAAGAATTTCATTATTTGACTTGGTGCCAAAGTTTTGTTTTTGATGTTTATGGTTTTAATAGTTTTAATGTGGTTTTATGTTGTTTTAATTCTTAATTGAGAGTCACTCAGAGTTTCGTATAAGATGGACATCCATGTAAATATTTAAATAAATAAAATTACCCAGGCTAAGTGAAGGTATGGTATAGATCAGGGGTGTAAAACTGGCAGCCTGCAGGCCGAATGCATCATGTGTAGGCCACACCAACCCCAGCTCCACGAAGGGGAAAAATGTCGCGAAACGTCACGGGATGGCAATGTGACAGTGCGAGTCTGACACCCGTGGTATAGATTATGAAAAAAATGTATCTGTTTTGAAAAAAAAAATGGCAGGGTAAAATTGACCCAAATAATTGTTAAGAATTTTTTATACGGAAAAAAACAGTTTTACGTTTGCTACATATGTTACTATAGATTTTACACCACCTGCTTTCTGAATCCTTTTATTTTTCTTTGCTTCCTTCAAAATCAGTTTTGGCATTTTACATTTCTACCTAATTGATATGGGGAATTGAAAATGGATTAATTCCATGGGCGTAGATAGTACTTTATATGCTCCTAGCCTTAAGTGTTCAGTATTCCTTCATTCAATTGCAGTACTTTAATAAAAGAAAATACGAATCAGGATGGAGACCATTTGCCCTGGGATTCTGTCAGCAATAAATCATTTTATATCTAAAACAGATAACTGATAATAAAACATAAGGACATCCTTTGTGGAATGGAAATAGGCACTCAAGAATTTGTGACCTGTGAAGCTAAGTGTCAGTTTGGTGTAGTGATTAAGGTACCAGGCTAGCAACCTGGAGACCATGACATCTAGTCTGTGATAGGCACAAAGGGCCAGTCACTTTCTCAGCCCCAGGAAAGAGGCAATAACAAACCACTTTCAAAAGCTTGCCAAGAAAGCAGCAAGGACTTGTCCAGGCAGTGTCTGGCCAGTGAGTTAACACTGGCTAGAAGGCATACACACACA
>JAEANM010020649.1:0-11182 GCA_017656035.1 Myanophis thanlyinensis
TCAAAGGTGCTGAAAATTACTCTTAAACAGAAAATGACATACACAATTCTGATGATATAACGGCTCTTAGAGAACATTTAACATGAAAATAATAAGAAAGAGTTGGGGGCTTTTTAAAAAAAGAGCATAAAGTAAATTAGAAATTGCAAATTCTTTGTAAGTAGTGCTTCTCAATTTTTCTTCACCATGGACCCCCTTAAATACCTTTTGTGCCCATGGACCATGGCCACGGACCACCAAGACTTAAGATTTAAAGCACTAGACTGTATCAGATATTATTGGCCCGCCTGTGATGATATTGTGCTCCCCAAGGAATCTGTGGACCACAGTGAGAACCACTGTCTTTGAGGGTGCTTTTTAAAGGATAAATTCTGTCACAGATGGGAAATGGCAGAAGAACTACCAAGAATTACCGAAGTGGAAAGAATGAGATCATGGTTCAGAAAGAGATTTGGGAACATGGAACTGAGTTTTCTGTAATAAACCACTTTATAATCAACTTAGCATATGTTTGGGCACAGTGGTGAAAAGAACAAGAAGTTTTGTACAAGTATTAAAAATAGCAGGACTGACTTTACATTAGAGCATGAGTATCAAACTTGATTTCATTCAGGGCTGCATTAGGATTGTGTTTGACCTCGAGGGACTGGGGTGGGTGTGGCTAGGATAGGAGTGGCCAGCTTGACATTACTCACATTGGGCGCGCCTGTGGGGGCCCAAGCGTTCTGCTAGGCTCTCGAGCTTCATTTTTGGTTGCGACGGCCTCCTGCAATCCTCTGCCAGTGAAAATGGAGTGCTCTCCTGAGCTCCATTTTCGCTGACAGAGGAAATGCAGGCCAGTCCTTTGCTGTTTCCCTGTGGGCCAGATCTAAGCACCCCATGGGTGGATCTGGCCCTCAGGCCTTGAGTTTGATACCCCTGCATAGAGAATAATGTGGAGGAAGAAGTATCATCAACCTCTCTCAATTTAGAAATAAGCAATTTTGTGCCTTCTGTATGTTTTAAGTGTATATGCGCGGGAATATCCATGGAAGATCATTTAAATTTTTTTTTTAGTGAAAACCATAAAACAATAACAGAAATAACATTTCTGCTTATAAAATATATTATATACATATGTTCTGTATAAGTGTGCCTGGACAGTAAACTGAATTAAGAGATTAGTATGTTTTAAATAAAGAACAGTGAGAATGATAAACAAAGAAGGGAGACAGATTAAATTCTTATCTCTTTCTATATTCCAGTGACATCTTCTGATGGGTAGCCTATGGGGTAGTAAAAAGACTGTATTACTGGATTTGAATCTCTACTTTAAAATCTTAACATAATTTGATACCTCAGCTATAGTAACAAATGTTCTTTTTTCCCTTGGTTCAGCAATCCATGGTTAAAAAAAATAAGCCATAAAATCATATTGAAGGAAAATAACAGTTTCTCACATAGTCACCAAAAATCTGAATTGTACATTTCAAGGTAGGAATGAGAGATTATACTGTAAAATATGGACTTTTGAACTTTTTATTCCTATTAGACTTGTAATAAAATCTGTAATTTTAATGTCTCAGGCCAGGGGAAAGTTTGTTTTCTGCTAGGATCAAACAACCCTTTATCTTTTCTCCAGGAAGTCTTAAAGACAGGATTCCTTCCAGTATTAATATATATAGTATATAATATCATTTACTGTGAGCATGGGTTACATGAGACACTCCCTATACTAAAGAATAAACAGAATGGTATCATTTTCACATAGAAATTAAAATATACCTGGGATTGGAGGTTTGATGACTTAATAAACGTTTTTAAAGTTCTAAAGACAAACAAGAACCTCTAGTTTGGGTGATGGACTCAGATTGGATCCTACAACCAAGAAAGTTTCTAGAAATACATTGCTGATACTTTTAGCTCAGTTTTATTTTCACCACAAGATGGCACTGCAAGTACATGCTCAGCCAAGATTGAGCTGCCATAAAACAGGAGCAGCCATAGACAAAAAAGTCACACTTACTATTATTTTATTGGTAAAATTTCTTTCTTAAAAAGTGTGTCCTTTTTTCCCCTTGCCTTTATTATTTTTGGCAGATATGTAATTAAGAAGAAGACAAGAGAAAACAAACCACCTTCTTGAAACATTAACATTTATGGTATAAACAGACTATCAACAACAATCATGCAACTGTCAGCTTGCACTAGGTTTACTGGACAAGTTGGGAGATGAAAATGTTCCAGTAAAGCTAAATTTTGATTCTTTTTCTTGTTTTTAATGGGACGTTTAAGTTCAAGGCTCTTAACTGAACATTTTAATCTCTGTCCTTTGCACTAAGACTTGTAGTATTTCCTGTTGTTGAGTTTATTCTACAATAGAGTCTCAAAGACATAATAGTTACATTCCTATAATTCCAATTTTAATAAATATGTTGTCTTATATAGTCTGTGTTCAGAGCTCTCTATCTGATGTTTATTTTTCTCCTTGACAGAAAATATACAATAAAAGTGGAAAGCTGTGTTTCAAAGCTATGTGGACAAGCAACTTTAGTTAGAAGGAAAGGAAATAGTTGTATTCATGTTCATGATGAGATCTGGGAACATTTTGGTGGCCGGAGAATGCCTGCCTGCCTGCCTGCCTGCCTGCCTCCTTCCCTTCCTTCCTTCAAAATGTCTATCTGGGTTCAGTTCCAAGTGGGGAGAAAGACACTGGAAACATGGAGACTGCTTGGAAGGATGGTTTATTGGTGGAACAGGCTTGAAGTCCTGGGCAAAAAAAGGGACAGACATGCTGAGTGTCCCTGGGTTTTATGCCCTCCGTTGAGCTATGACCTGGCTTCCTGTTCCTGTGGCGAGGGCTGATTGGTTGAAGGCTCCCATGTGACATGATTCAAATTTGGTTGGAGCTTTTGGGCTTTGTTTGCACCATGAGGTGAGTTGAGCAATCCCATAATGTCCTGAGGGTGAGGGCCTTTTATGTTGCAAATAAAGCAAGCTCAGTCTTTTGTCTTCCAAATAACCAAAGTATCTGCTGGGTGCAGGGATTTGGAGCTGAGTTTCTGTCTTAAGATTTCCATTTCTCTTTTAGGGGAAATATTTTGCCTTTTAATATTTTTCATTTTTCTAGGAGGGGGTGGGTGCTAACTTCTAACACTTCCTTCCTTCCTTCCTTCGTCTCTCTCTCTCTTTCTTTTTTCTTTTTTCCTTATTTTTCTTTTTTCTTTTCTCTCTTTCTCTGTCTCTCTTTCATTATATTTCACCTTTATTTGTACAATTCAAGGCAGCCTACATAGTACTGCCTCATCAAACTTTGACCACAACAATCACAACATCACCCTTACTTAATCATTAAGTGAGAGACGGGCCCAAAGTCAATAGGCAGCTTTGTGCTTAAGGGAAGAGAAGAGCTGAAATTTAATATTTGTTCAGAGCCACAGCTGTACTAGTTAGGGCTGGAATTTTCCAGTTTTGAGAAAAGGGATTAAAGACCTTTTCTACAGATTTTTGTTTTTGATTGATTAAATCTAGAACTTATGCTATACTCAATATATAAGGTTGCAAAGTGTACCAACTCCACAGTTTCAGGATACATCACCAAGATAAACAAACAAATGTACATGTGTATATCCCAAAAGAAGCCCCACCTAGAAAAGAAGCCCTATCACGTTTTTCAGCACATGCGATAAAATTAAGCCCCACCTACAAAATTAGCCCTAATTAAGACCCTGCCCACCCCGGGGTGCAGAGGTGGTGTGAGGCATGCAAGTAAAAATTAAGTTAAGGTAGGGGTGGGGGTGGGTTGAGCTGCCCTATTTACCAGGCCTTGCACACCCGACACCTGCCTCCCCATCTTCTATGTCAATTTCTTCTGAGGGCACTTGCTGCCACTCGCATGCATTGCCCCAGCCTCTATTTTGCCTTCAGATGCTTTCCGGAAAGTCTTTATGCAGCTGATAATAGAGCTCTGGAGTCATGCATACAGGTGGCGGCAAGCAGCTGCAGAAGAAGAAGACACATGTGCATTGCTGTTTTGCATTCAGATGCCTTCCAGAAGGGATCTGCAGCTCTGGAAGCTGTTCTTGGCTGGGGAGGAGTGCCTGGGGCTTGGGCGGACCAAACCCAGAGCCCCCATTGGCTCATTGTGGCCCAAGGCAAGGAGCACAGCTCCTCCAGGACAACCCAAGCCAGTTGTGCCCCAGCCTCAGGCACTCTTCCCCCAGCCAAGACCAGCCTTCCGACCATGGAGAAAATGCTGTTTTCGGACAATCGTTAAAAAGTCTTCACTGAATGCAGGCTCTTTAGCTTGTGGGAGGAAAAGGGGGAGGGGGATTTTGCTGCATGTTATCCTTCCTACAGTCTGTGCTGAGCTTGAGGAATGAATGACATGCAGCAAAATCCTTCTCCCACTTTTCCTCCGGCGAGCAAAAGAGACTGCATTCTAAACCTTCAGCATTCGGATGGAGACTTTTTGGTGAACTGGAATAAAACCTCTCTCTGCAGTCAATAATGCAGCTTTGGGGCAATCCGAAGCTCTGTTATCAGTTGTAGATGCCTTCCGCAAAGCCTTTTGCATCCGATAACAAAGCTGCAGATGCCTTCTGGAAGGCATTTGAATACAAAACGGCGATGGGCACGTGTCTTCTTGTGTGGCTGCTTGCCGCCACCTGTATGCATCTTTTTGGATGCAAATGAAGCATGCCCCTGGATAGGCAAGGTGTATGTGTGTGAAATTATGACACCCCTAAAAAAGAAGCCCTAGCCATTTTTGGGGGGGTCAAAAGAAAATAAGACCCAGGTGTATTTTGGGAGAAACACGGCACACACACACACACACACACACACTGCAGGCACACACACACATGCACAAATTTTCATTTGAATAATTATTGTACTTATGCTGAGGCAAATTGAGCTGAACTAACCAAAAAGAAAAGAAAGTGTAATTAGTGAGTAGTAGTGAGGCACATTTGGATGGTTAAAGACCAAAGGTCATCCGTTTTTCATAATATTTTCTGTAGAATTTCTCCGTATTAAGCTTGAGGTAAGACTATATGCTGACCACAAGAACATAGAGAATTTCTTGCTTTGTGCAGATAAGTATTTGGAGAAAAAACTATAAAGAATATAAGAAGGAAAAGTCATGAAATTCAAACTCAACTCTGCCTACAGCAAGTAACTTGCTTTTCACTTGCCTGGCCTGGCCTTGCCTTGCCTTGCCTTTCTTTTTCTGTCCAATGGACTGCATTCAATTTTTAATCCCAATATCCAGGAAAACAACAAGGTTTTTAAGGCTTTCCAGAATGTCAGCAAGTCAGGGCTACATGTTAAGATCAAAGACAATGAGGACTATATGCAAGCAGCTTTACAGGTATTAATTAATACAAGCAGCATCAGGAGACAAAAACATACAGATTTTCAGGAACTGGAGTGGTTGTTCTCAATGGAGAACTTGAACAGTGATGGTTCTTAAATGTAACTTATACCAAGTATGTCAATCACCAACAAGAACATTGTTGTTGGGCAAGAAGGCTTGCATAAATCCCCTGTTCTTCTATATCTTCTGTCCACATGGCCTAGGGCTAGCAGGAAGGCCAGATCTAGTTCCTCATCTTCTAAGACAAAGATCAGCTTTTATATGGAGCTGAAGTTTAAAACAAACATCAATGCTAGAAGAAACACAATCACAGCATTCGAGATGTATCTTGGATACGGATAAAAGAACTTCAGCTGCCACAGCTATAACCAAATTGGGAATTTATAGAATTTGTTCTTTGTCTAAAATCAGAGCATTTAATTATTGATCCAAAAGTAATGCTATGGAATCTAACAAACTCCCCAAATTATGTCTCTTAGAACAAACAAAATATCAGTTAAAGATCTCCTGTACAATTGACAAATTACATTAGGAGCTGTAGACTCTCTGTCTCTTATACAACTGGAGAACAAGCTAAAAAAATTGCTGCACAAAGAACTGTGGATATAGGAGCACAAAAAATTAGACCCATCCTCAGTAAGATTAGCACATTGTAAAGGATGAGCTACTAGAAACATACATTTCAAATTTCCATATATCCAAATACAGAAATTCATAAACATTTTAGGGTTACATTTATTTATATTGTATTCAGCTGCTCAGATATATGCAAGATTTGTAAGAATTATAAGATTTAACCAAATTCTTTTTAATGAATACACTTGCATTTGTGGAGCTCCAGAGACAGAAGATGCAATACATATATTATTTTAATGTCAAGAAAGAGACAAGTATTTTGCTCCATATATTAGACAAACTACTTATTGGAACACTTATATTAAAACAATGTATTTCATGTATAGTGGGAATTAAAAAAATCACATATAACGTAGACCTTTGTTTGAATAAAAGTTTAGTTGACATTATATACATGGGCTTATATACAGAACAAGGGATAAATTGTACAGGTTACATGGAAATATTCTTTATTCTTATATTTAATCTTTTATTCCTTTTATACATAGGTTTCTTTTATTCCTTTTATACATAGGTTTTATTAATGTTCTGTGTTTATATTCTGTATTTTGATATAGCCTATTGGGTTATCAACAATAAAGTTCAAATATTGTCCATCTCTCATGACTCTAATTGATTTTAATGTTTCTTGATTATTTCAGCCATAAGTGCCTGATTGCTAGTCTCACCTTGTGGCTGCTATTTACCCATAACATTCTAAGCAGCTTATTCCATCTCTGACTCTTGCCATCTTAGTTAGGGAGTCTAGTTCTTGAAGAGAGACATAGCAAAGGACCGCTTTCTAGTTCCCATTAAATGAAATTCCATGGTTTGGAATCTTCACTTTTGATTTGGAACTTCACAAGAAAGAATCCTGTTCTGATTGAGTCTGCTGACTTTGGTATCTGGGGCTACCCATGGTGGTAAGAAACAATGATACCTGGACTACTATTTACCATGACTTGCCAGGAATAATCCTAACAACAGTAGGTTGTTGACAATGTTTGAGTTTTGTATAGTTCTTTTTGGGGGTATTGTGCTGTGAAATTCCACATGTTCATGATATTTTTATTTGATTTTTAAAAAATGATTCATGACTTTTAATATGTAAGCTGCTCAGAGTCCTTGGAGTCATGTTGCCTCTAAAGTCTATTAAAATGAATAATAAACAAACAAGCAACAATTGTCTCCTCAGTATGTTGCTAAACAGATACACTTATATTAAAAAAAAAACATTTTTGGAAGTCATTAGCTTAACATGTGATGTTGGTCACTATAATTTTTTTTAGGTGGCAAACCAAGTTAATAGAAAATATTTATATTCAGATGTACTGCGCACCCAGACATCTATTTCTGGTGATAAACAGCCAGTCAGAATACTGTCACATACTAATTGGGTTGGTCTTTGTGGTGAATTGGTTTGATTGTAGTGATTGTTCATCTTACAGTATGTTGAATGGAAACAGGACAATTTCTCATGAATGACAATAGCATAATGATGCTATAGATACCATAGATATTGACAGTTTGATAATGCATGGTAAATACACAGTAGGACTTTGCTCATCCTTTGAAAGAGATGCTTCACAATATGCAAGAATACATATAAAGCACCTGAGTTCAAATAATTGAAATAGCTACATATTTTTCCAGGTTCATACCTGTGCTTCATAACAAATGACTAGTAGCTCTGTATGTGCTTTTGTAAGTAGCGATATACTTGTTTTGAATTATTTATACAATTCCAGTATCATACCAATTGCTTTTTTCTTATTCTTCATTCTCTGCCTTCAATTTTTCATTGGTTTCATTTTAGCTTTTAATTTTGTTCCTTGACCTTGCTTATTGATTGATTGCTGAGAATTATTTTTTGTGCTGGTTTACTGGCTTATCCTATGGCTCCTGGTTGCTAGCTCAAGTGAGATTGCTGCCCACAGTCCAGTCATAACTAATGCTGTGCTATGTGCTCTTAGAAAGCTTCTTTATCCCCGCTCTTATAAAGCTGGAGCACCAAAATGAGAAATATGTTACCTCCAAGGAATAAACTGATGTGTTACTGAGAAAGACTGAATGATAAGCAACCCTGCTCACATTTGATTAAATCAAGACTAACAACATTATGCTTCCTAAAACTATTGTCATGGTTGTAAAATGTATTTTTACATTTTTTTACGGGAAAATATCGCTCAAGTATAAATAGAATGTCATGTATAAAGAAGGTTTGTGTTTGCTTTTATTGTAGTTGTGAATCTGGTAGCATTGAAATATGACCTGGACACAGAGAAAACACTTTTGGAATACACTTTTGCCAGACCTGAAAATTGAAATTCTTGTGCAAAGACTAGATAATGAAACACCTTGAGACAAACCACTGAATTAATATATTAAAATATATTTTTTCACAGCCTGTGATCTCTGTTAAATCTGTCACTTTTTCTTTTATCTGATCCTAGATAAAATAGATGTTAGATAGAGGTATTAAACAATATTGATTATTTCCAAGTAGTTTGGCATCCTTTATCTGACAAATTATAGAAAGCCCAACAATTAACTGAAAGTAGGTTCAAGAAAACTTGAAAAACTAGTATAATTGTGTTCATTAATTCACCAGTTTAACTATTTTTTTGCTATTAAATTTATAAGAGACAAGAATAAAATTATCACCTACAATTGCACACCAATGCAAATTATTCCCAAACTTGAAACTGGGAATGCACAATTTTAATTTCAGAATGGTTCTTTTTCTTCTGGTTCAAGTGTTCAAAATAGTCACATAGAAATTAATAGAGGAATTGGCTTTTCTAGAATCTTCCAGTCTGAATTCAGGCCTAAATTTGGAATGGAATGGATTTAGTTGTCTTTACTAATAATCTGTACTATCAGATGAGAAAAGGAGAGAAGAGGACAGGAGAAGAGAAGAGAAGAGTTTATTGGCCAAGTATGATTAGACATACAAGGAATTTGTCCCTGGTGCAAAAAATGTACATCTAAAGCAACAGAATAATAATAATCATGATAATGATAACACTAAGAGGGGGTAGTAAGAAGATGGGAAAGATAATAATAATACCACAGCCATACAGCATGGGTAAATATAATTAGACATAAGACAGTACTATGAGAATTAGGTGATCAGCAGAGTGATAGCATGAGGGAAAACATTATTCCTGTGTGTTGTTGTCTCAGCATGCAATGCCCTATAGCAGCATCCTGGGGCAGGAAGTGAAACAGTTTATGTCCAGGGTGTGAAGGGTCTGTACATATTTTGTCAGCCCTTCTTCTGCTCAACACAATATACCTACATGTCTTCTACGGAGGGCAGTCTGGTTGCAATTGTTTTTCCTTCAGTCCTAACTATTTGTTGGAGTTCATATCTGTTCTGTTTGGTTGCTGTACCAACCCAGAGAGTTATAGAAGTACAAAATACAGACTCAGTAATTTCTCTGTAGAGCTGTATTGACAACTCCCAAAGAGTTGAACATTCTTTGTTGTGCCTTTTTAATGATGGTTCTAATGTTAGATTTCCATTTCAAATCCTGGGAGATTATAGAACCCCCAAACGTGGAGGATTCTACTGCTTACACTGTGCTGTCATAGTACAGCATAGTAAGAAGTGGCAGCAAAGAGGGACTCTTCTTAAAATCCACTCTCGTCGCTACAGTTTTAAACATGTTCAGCTCCAGATGATTCCAGCTACACCATATAGTCAGTTGTTCAACTTCCAATCTATATGCAGACTCATCACTGTCTCAAATGAGACCACTGACTGTTGTATAATCTGCAAACTTCAGTACTTTACAGAGGGATCCCCAGAGATGCAATCATTGGTATAGATATGTGTTTGCAGCACAATTAATCTTCCTGGATCTGCTGAGCTGGGCAAAGCAGCTCTTCTCCTTCCACTTGCATTTCCTCTTTAACTCATCACAGCATGATGAGGCAAAGTTTGTGCTTTACAGAGTTTCTATATTTTGAAACTGAACTTGAAAAAAATGGACTACTGACATGGAGGACAATGAAGACTTAAAAGAGGTGAGGCAGAGGCAGTGGGAAGAGCTGTTCTGCCCAGTCCAGCATGTCAGATTTGAAACAAACACACCACATGACCCAGCAAGAAAGACCTACAGTACTTTCCTTTCCCCTATATTCTGAGCTCTGTAGGTCTTCAGAAGGTAAGCGAGAGGTTGTGAGTGCTGGAAGATGGGAACAAAGCAGGCCCAGTGCCTTTGGGAACCCAGCAGGGCAAAGATGGGGCAAATGGTCAGGTGGCTTTTGTAGAATTCATAATGTTGAAACAGGGTAATATATGGCTCTTCAGAGGTCTGTTGTAAGTTTGAACAGTCACTAAATTATTGGTTGTACCTCGAGGATTACTTTTACACAAATAATTTCTCAAATATCTCAAAATATAACACATGAAAAATATAGAAAGCCTCTAAAAAAATTAGGCTGATCACTTTAAAAGAAATGTATATGTTTTCCTTTCAAAATATACTTTTTCAGTTGGGATTAATTTATATCTTAAACAAATAGTCCACTAGAGTTTTATTAAAGTGTTTAATTAAAATGTTATGGCTTGAACGAAGAGACTATATTTCTAATAATGTTCTTTTTCTTTTTAAAGTAATTTTCTCATTAAATATTACTAACAAGTTCAAAACCAAACAGAACTTTTATCTTGGGGCAATGGACACTATTTTGCAAGTACTCCATAAAACTAAAAGACAGCATGATGGCTCAGCAGTTAAGACATTGGGTTTGTTGGAGCAGAGAACCTGGTTTAGGGACCTGAGCATCACACGATGGGGGATCACTCATATTCACTTTACCTCCTGCCCACCTAGCTGTTCAAAAGCATGTAAGTGCAAGTAGATAAACAGGTACCAATTTGGTGGGGACAAAAAAGGACTCCATGATGTCATGCTGGCCACATGACTGCAGAAACATCTTTAGACAGCGCTGGCTCATGGCCTCAAAATGGAGATTTATGCCACTCCCTATAGTTGGCAAGGACTAGTGAAGTAAAATCTGCAGGGACTCCTTTCTGTTCCTTCCAGAACTAAACAGAACAAACAATTCAAGTATACCTTAAAGGATTTTAATGTAATGTGCATGCTTGCCTTCCTTTTTTGAATTGTTAAAAATAATATTTAGTCTTGGATTGTCACACAATTAGCAAGCATTTGTATCATCTTTCTCTTTCTCTCTCTG
>JAEANM010020650.1:0-12048 GCA_017656035.1 Myanophis thanlyinensis
CCTAATTTTCTGAGACAGCTTTCCCTTAGTTGAAAATGACAGGTTTCCAAATGTCAAAATGATCTACAGTATAAATAAATCCCTTCAGTTTGTTCACTTCAGCACAATTCTCTGTCAGTTGTTGACACCTGAAACAAATATTCTGATATGATTACCAACTGAAGCTATCCTTATGGGAAAAATAATTCCTGTGACAGAAATATTGATTATATAAAGACTTAATAGACATAAAAGTTCCACTGAAGGTTATGGACTATAATCTACTGTGGTGGTTCAGGGCAGGCAGTTAGATAAATATTTTTCAGTTTGTTGGTCTAAAGGTGTGTGAGAATGATTCCTGTGCCAAGATAGAATTTGAAATGGGATTTTGTGATACCTATTCCAGTCCTTTAAACCATTAACCCACACAACCTCACACACATATATATATATACATATATACATACATACCTATTAAGACTTTGTCAGCATTTTGATTATATATGTCATAAATGCCTATGACATTGTTCTTGATATAAAAACATCTGTGTGCTTTCATAAATAAGAAATGCAAAAAGTACATTAACAGCTTTAATATATAGGAATAGGAAGTCTAAGGGGAGTGATAATTGAATATTCAAGAAGATTCTTAGTCAAATCATTTGGATATGCAGTGTATGCAATTTTCGCTAAGTCTTCCAATACTTAGTGATATGTCTGTATTACTGCACACAGAACACAGTGCATAGTTAAGCTTATTGTGGATAATATTTCTTTAAGCTCTAAACAATGATTCAGATAAACTTTGTAAAACTACTCAACTACTTTTATGCACAGAAGTCATAAATACATGAGGCTATGATACTGAACAGTAGGTGTAGACATGGGTAAGCTTTATATGTGACAAATTTTGGAAGAGACACATCACAAACTATTTAAGAAAACAAATATTAGTAATTGGATCTCAGAATATTTGGTAGTCAGTTAATAATTTAGTTGAAAACAAGATTATAAGAGTCTGGCTTTCTCTTTTATTACTTTCTTAAAGAATGGCATTTCCATCTAAGGGGTGAGCATGCTAGATTATTTTTAACTTTCCCCTAGGAATAAATACCAAGTTTGGGGAAAGGATATACTGTAGTTTTCATTAGAATGTCATAGTTTTAACTAGAGATGTATTATCAGCATCTCACTGAGCTTCCCAAGAGCTGATGAATGTCTTTATTCTGAGCAAAACCATGGTAAAATGAACACTAGTAGAAATGAAACTCATTTAGCATGTGTACTTCTTAGTTAAAAGATCCATTTCTTATAATATTTCACGATAGGCTCTTGACCCCACCCCCAATTCTTTTCACACCAAGACTGCCCTCAGAAATCTTCCATTAATTTTCTCCTTTCGTATCAGCAGGAAGGGCCACTATATTCCTAGCTTCTTGCCGAGGGTCTACAATGAGAGACAGCAAAATGATTTACAAAGGACCCATGGTTTTGTAGCATAGAGGTTTCTGGAAAAAAACCAAAACTAATTTATGTCACAGCAATAGAAGCATTATAGAGAGTTCCCAGAAGGAAATTTTGGCTGCCAAGTATAACTTCGTGTCTGAGCCTGAAGCTCTAAATGTTAACAATTGTTAGTTGTTTGATCCATAAATCATTTATAACATATTTTATTGTATATTAGTTTGTACTTTAGTCTCCCTTTGAAAGCTAAACTAGATAATATATAAATTGTGCCCCGTTCTGCTCCAGTTCTGAATTACTGCAAAGGGATCCTTCTCTTTGCCTTCAGTTTTTTGGGAGGAAAATTAATTCATTATTTTTTGTGGGAGGAGAGAAAAATTCAGGATCTCTTCCCAGAATGAGAATATTATGCTGTCACTTACTTTCTTTGTTATTGCAATACCAGCAATATTTATTATTTGTAAAATGCTACAGACATCAAAGATTAAATTATAGACCAGATACAGAGCTTAGAAGTCTGATTTGTTATATAATCATTTATTTAATAATGGTACTATGTGAAATTCTAGAATAAACTATCCTTGGGATGATGCTCTTGCAATAGAATATGTTTGTTTGTTTGTTTGTTTGTTTCATTAATTAATTTATTATTTATCAGACTTCTTAACCACCCATGTCCCTCATAATTTATTTAAATTCCTTTGTTATTAAAAATAATCATCTACAACAGGGGGTGCCCAACCTGTGGGCTGTGACTAATCACCACTGGTCCATGTGAGTGCCTGGCCAGTGCACAGGTCTCTTTGTGCATGCATGTCCCTACTCCCGTGAGCATGTTGTCATGAGCGCTTGCGGTTCCACTTGTGCAAGTGTTGTTGCAGGCACTCATAGCTCCACTTGTGTGGCCCTAATAGTGGGTGCAGGTGGCCTCACTTGCATGAGCCTCATTGTGGGCACTCAGGGCCCCACACACATAAGCATTGCTGAAAATGTCATGGGTGCTCACACATGTACATGGATGTGCACATGCGCTTGCCCTTCCTACAAAATCATCTTCTCTTTCTGCCCCCCCACTAGAGGCCACTAACCTGGAAAGGTTGGGGAACTTTGCTTTACAATAACGAGGAATTATGTACT
This sequence comes from Myanophis thanlyinensis, assembly GCA_017656035.1. Classification (NCBI taxonomy): domain Eukaryota; kingdom Metazoa; phylum Chordata; class Lepidosauria; order Squamata; family Homalopsidae; genus Myanophis; species Myanophis thanlyinensis. The sequence goes on from JAEANM010020650.1 coordinate 2,581, forward strand.
GTTTTTAAAAGCCATGGGGGCTCAGTGGTTAGAATGCAGTATTGCAGGCTAATTCTGCTGGCTGCCAACTGCCAGCAGTTTGGCAGTTCAATTCTCCCTGGCTCAGGGTTGACTCAGCCTTCCATCCTTCTGAGGTCAGTAAAATGAAGACCCAAATTGTTGGGGAAAATATGCGGATGCTGTAAAACCATTTAAAGAGGGCTGTAAAGCACTATGAAGCTGTATATAGGTCTAATACTATTGCTATTGCAGCATTAAAAATAAATATGTTTTATCATGTTTTTAGAAATGAAAAGGAGAAGAAGAAAAACTTAAGCAGCAGCAATTGGGAGGAAATGTAGACTATGTGACAAGTCACAGAAATACATTTCTTGATTTCTTTAAAATTTAGACAGGCAGCAGAAATTGAAGGTTGTTATACCTTCCACTGATTAATCAAATGTAAATTGCACACATTACTTGGTACCAGCCCCGTGCGTCATTAAATTAAAAGTTCCTTTATTAGCAAAGCAAACAAACCCATTAACTATTGAACAAATCAATTCAGAGTTCTCACTCAAAACGTAAGTGATCAGGCTCAAATTATCCTACTTCAGATACATATGGAAAACACTTTAATGCTAGGAAAGGTGAGAAAAAAAGAGAAAAGGATGGTAAGGGCAAAGATTACAGTGGTGCTAGGTGCTAGCTGCACCACTGGAAAACCTGAAAGACCAGATTAGGATTGGATTATCACTAAGAAAATCTATGAGGTTGCTTAGAGTCAACAATGACCTAATGGGATATAATCAATTACTTTAGGATCTTCAGAATGGACAGACATCAATATATAAACTTAATATGTAAATCTTTCAGTGTAATTTATATTATTAAACGTACTTGCTAAGGTAAAACATTCATCATAGAGATAAAACAATATACAGTAAATCTCTCCTGTAACTTTCACATCTAGAATCTAGATTTTGATTCCAAAATTAAAACAATCTGTTGCAAAGCAATTAATTCAGATTTCTGACTAATTGTAGCAGGGATACAATTTGCATGCTGCCAAACAGGAAACATGTCTTAGTGTACGGACTGGATACTTTTCAGACCTCAGTCTCCACAGCAAAAGTAATTCATTATGAACAAGAGTAGGAACGAAGAGATGATTTAGATTGTTTTCTGGAAAAAATTTGTACCATCTGAGATGTTTTAATATCTTAACAAGAAAAGAGAAAGAAAAAACACAGCAGAATTTTGTTTAATATACTTTGAAAAAAAATTTGTTACTAGAAAAGGAACAGTAAAGAGCTATCAAAATGATCACTCTTATAATGTAAGATTGTAATACATGTTCATCTAGAAAAATGCTGTATAAAGAAGATGTAAGAGCAGTGTACAAACAATATGTCTGTTTCAGGAAGACATTAGAGTGGGATATATAAAAAAGACTTCTTTGAACAAAATAGTTGAAAAAACATTTATCCTTCTCACATATTAGAAGTTGGAAAAGCTGAAGGAGGTGCAGGGATTTGGGTAAAAAACGGGGAAAGAAGTTAATTAAGTTCCTTTCTAGGAAATTTAATGATCACCACCAACTTTGAAAGAAGTTTAGCCAATTTTGTTGAAGAGGAAACTCCATCAGTCTTGTGGAATTGTTTTATATCTAATTGGAAATCAGTGTCTTTAAGCTTCATTTTTAAAAACCCCACAGAAATGACTTTGAAATGAATAATTAACAAAATTATCAAAAGTATGTCATGTGGATAGGTTGACCTGCATTTTTCATGGTATTTTGGTTAATAGATGGGCTTATGCATGAATATATACAGGATATACAAGTACTTAAAAATATTATCATATATACTTGTGATAAGCCCATGTGTTTATAAGCTGAATCCAATTTTGGGGTACATTTTAAAATTCTTGGCTTATCCATGAGTATACATCAAATATGTAGATATATAAAAACACATAATGCCTAAGAGCTATAGATATAAATAAAAATAAGAATATACAATAACACAACAACAAAAAACAATATACACAATATTTATGGTCTGTAAGGTCCTTGGTGCTCTCTGAGCTTGGTTGTTTTCATTGCAGATGTTTCATTACACAACTAGTTAGCATCATCAGTACTAGAAGGCAGAAAGTTTGCTTTCAGTTAATATAGTAGTGGTTCGCCCTGTTAGTGTTGATGGGAATGTTCTTGATGGTTCCTTGATTAATTTAATGTTTTCAAACTGTTTGTTTATCTGAGTTGGTAATTCCCAGATTGAGTTATTATTTACTGTTTGATTGTTGATCTAATATTAGATCAACAATACTGGTGTTAATCTCAGCTAATTTGGTTGTTGATTGTTGGTGAGGGGGTGTTTTGGTCCTTTTGTTTTCTTTCTAGCTTTTTGACTGTCTCTTTTTGTAAATGTAGTTTATCTCAATTTGCCTATTGATACCTGATTTGTCGGAGTGCCAGTCTTTCAGGAATTCTTTAGCTTTTTTTTTATTTGGTTTGGGCTAGGACTATAACTAGCTCATTTTTGAGACATTCCAAAGAGAAATATTACCTGTAGAATGTAATGCTTACACAAAAGAATGGAAATTGTATTTTGGTGGTGCCACACTGTTTTGTTTTTTTTTTGTCTGACTGCCACAGACATATCTCTCCCTCCAAAATGACTTTACTGCGAGAAGAGATTGGGGTAATAGATGAATGGTCTAGGAATCAGTTTTGAGCCAGTTCTCTCTCTCAGCCCAATCTATCTCACAGAATGATTATTGTGAAGAAACAACGGAGAGAAAACTATTTTTATTTTGTGCTATTAACTAAATAACAATTTTATTTATTTATATCCTTCCTCCATATTCATTTTTATGAATAATTGAAGGCTAGTACCTTCAAAAGTACCCAGTACTCCTTTTTCCTCCTATTTTCTCCACCACAACAACCCTGTGAAGTAGGTTGAGCTGTATGTCACCTTGAACGCCTCAATGAAAGGTAGACTATAAGCTTAATAAAGAAACAAGACCATAAAGTGACAGTTTTTCATATCCAAGAGAGAATTAAAAAAAAAAAAACACGAGGTGGCAACCTGAATCAATTTTATTACCCAAATGAAAAGCATGAAGTCCACAACTGCGCCTTAGTCACATTTATCCTATTGAAAACATCACTGATCTATACCATCTATCATTTTTGCCATCTCTTCTAATTCAAATGGATCCCTGTCCAGCATCGTTGTGAAGGAGAAAGACTGATGGGCTAATGGCGTAGAACATTTAATATGAGTTTGATTACATTAGCAACTCAGCCACCCTCTGAGAAGCTCTTCGTGACCCTAGCTATGGAGTTGCTCCATTACAATCAATTTCTGATAATACTGTATCAGGATGAAATGAAAGATAATGACCTGCTCCAATTCTTCTTATAAATGAGTTCATCAGAAAAGGAACAGCTACCTTCCCCGTTTTTCAAAAGTGATTTTTTTTTTAAAATGGAATAGAAAAAAAGGAAGGAAGAGAAGAACCTCTGACTACATTTTTCTTGATGTCCTTCCCCCCCCCCCCCCCAGATGCTGGCAAGTCCCTGCACTGGTGTCTTCAGGGGAAAAAAATTAAAAAAGAAATCTGCGTCTTCCAGTAGATCCTGGGCAATTGGCAAATGTGTGATTTTATAATTCTTTTGGTGCATTTGTTTGTTTGTTTATATTATAAATAACTCAAGATGACAAACATACCTAATATTCTTTCCACTTCTAATTTTGAAATTTAATATGTTTTCATGGACTGTGATGATGACCCTCTTCAGCAAGATAAGAATTTTGTTTATGCTGGAATTTAATCATGAAAGTCGAAAAAACAACTAGTGAAATAGAGAGGAGACTATAACTTGTCAAGAAAACATTTTTAGACATAAAGAATATTCTGACCCTGAGGTAATTGGATTTAAAACTAAGAATGTAAATGATAAATGTTATGTTTAGTCATCTCTCCCTTATAACTGTGAAATATGGATGCATAGAAGGAAATTGAGAATAGGCTACAGCCTTTAAAAATGTGGTTTTAAGGAGAAACTTGCCTTGTGGAGTCACAAAAAATCAAATCTATTGGATGACAAAAAAAGTTCATAAAAGATCATCAAACAAAGAAAACTTGGATAAAAGACAAAACTCTATGCAAAAAAGAATCCTGTGGAAGAAAACACAGTGGGGAATCACAAAGAGAAGCCTGGGATGGCAAAAGATAATAAGTGGATGGATGGGCATCAATTCTGGACAACGTGCAGCAATGGCATAATGATGAACACAGTGGAGACACACGGTCATAATCTTTCTGGAAGGAGAAGACATTTGGACAGAATTGATGGATTGAGAAATCATCAGAATCTGGTGAATGAGGTTAAAACATCACTGCGAACATCATTGCAATTGTTGAATGTCAGTTGTCCTCTCCCTCAGCCTAACTAACCTGTTGGAATTAAGAATGTAAGAACAGGAGAAAAGTACGGGATCACAATAGGAAAATTATTCCTCCCCCCAAAAGAAAATTCCAGTTGGCTAGAAGGTAGCTGAACATAAGAGACTCTTTATAATGCAGGAACTTGAGCTGATCTTTTTGACTCAGCCCTTTTCTATAAATTCAATGCTCATTATCACATAAAGCTGTAATCTTAAAAAATGCCTTTTGAAGTCTGAACCCAGGAAGTATCATTAAGACTTCAGTACACAAATAGCTTGTCACATTTTGCCTTCAAGCATGCATGCACCTGCAGTATTGGCAAATAAAACAAAACACTTTAGTGTTTTATAGTACAAGTGCTCAAAAAGTAGAATACTTACCATAAGTTGGTCGATCCAGGAAACATTGCTTTGGTGTGAAAGATATAAAGGGAGGGGGGGGGGGGGGCTACTGATTTTTCAGTAGCTTATTATCAGTTTATAGTTGATATAGTAAGATGTGAATAGTAAAGAGTAAAAAAGTTCTTTGAAAAAACTAATGTTCTTTTCATATGCAGATGTCCCTGCCTTGCTTGGCCTTTTAATTAGCTTTGATTATAAGAAGTAGCAGAGCGGCAATGCCTGGTCATTCTAATTAAAATGATCCCTTATCCATATTGTAAGCCATTTTGTGCAACAACAGCAGAACAGCATAATGGTACATTTTTTTGAAAATATTTTCCTAAGTTCACCTCATCAATATTCAGGAAATAAAAGGTCTAGATTGTTCTTTTGGCATATTTCCACAAGCAAACCATGCAAATTTTAGTTCCAAAGAAATGTTTTCATGAGGTGGATACCATGGCAACAAATTACACCATCCACAAATTCTGATGCTATAATAGAGTCCCAGCTGGAACACACTTGTTATACTATTGATTGAAAAGTAGATCAAAGTTTTATATTGAAAGTTGGGTGATGTGGAAAAACATCCTAACAGTGAGTCACCTGAAGCCAATGAAAAAATATAAATGAACTGAGATACTCTATAACACAAATCTTGGTAAAGATAAAGGATTCTGGACAAAGTAGAAGCTAGAGTATTAGATTTGGCCCAGCAGAACTGAGGATCAATCCTTAAATGTGTGTGAAAGCTCACTGGATAGACTTCATGAGATCATTGTTATGTGAATAATACGATAGCAGCCTCACAAATGTTACCTTGCGCTCCTTCAAAAAAAGAAACACACATTGTAAACACACTGGATCTTTTCCTTCCTTCCTTCCTTCCATTGCTGGTGTAATTCCCAGGAAACACACCTCCATCCACTGCCAAAATCTACTGGAATAGAAAAGTAAAGAATTGGCCTAGAACCTGAAAATGAAACATTTCTTCACTGTGCTACATAATTAGTTTTACTCTGAAAAATTGAAAGGGATCATATGTAATAAAATGCTAACTTCAAAGTGAAGGAAATGGCATAAAATTGCCTACAGTGGTGGTTAACCAATCCTCCATGAAGAAGCTGCTTTTGTCTCCTATGTAAATGAATTAATTCCTTTTATGACATTTCATAGTGTTTTTTTAATTACCATTTCCCTCTATATTTTCTCACATGCTCAATCAGCAAGATTAGAAAGTCCTCTTGCTTCTATCTTTTTCGCCTGCATTTCTGTTAAGGGTTTAATTTTGCACTTGTTTCTATACCTTTCAAGCATCAGTATGCTTTCTGCAGCAATATTTTTTATTTTACTTTTGATATAGGAAGTGTTTCCCAAACTGAAAGACCTCCTTGTGGAAGGATTCAGAGAACAATTGTCTCCTAGCTGCCATCTTTAAATCAACTCTTTCTTCCCTGTTGGGCTTGGTGAATATAATTTGCCACTGAAGGGATAAGTTACAAGACCACTCTTGGCTTTGGATCATTACCCCATCAAGCAAAGTAGACAAGCCACCAGTGAAATCTTAGCTGACTTGCAATACATATTTCAACATAAAGCAAATAGGTTGTCTTTTTCCAGCTTCTTAGGATCTATTTGTGTGGGGATCCTAAGAGCTGTAGCTCATAAGTGTCTTTGGCCCATAAAACACTGTGGTTCTTTTTTATTTCTAATTCTTATTCATACATGGTATGCAATACTCAGAACAGCAAGTTGCAAATCCTTATAACAGTTACTTTTCATTTGCTTATATTTCTATAAGAATAATCATCCTACCAATTTTAAACAGCATATTTAATTGCCTTAATTGGTAATGATTAACACAGAAAGAATTAATCCAGATTCTAGTATGGAAAGTGCTGTTGAATGGTTCTATTTAAAAGATGGCAGCTGGAAGTAGAAGATACCAACTATGAAGGTGGGTGAGACACAATGAATTATTGTATTGCTTTTTCTTGTGCTTATCCTCTTCTATATCAGTCTGCATTATCATGAGCACCAGCTTCCTTAGCAGTGGAGGATGCTAAAACATACTGTATCTATAATGGGTCTCCCTAATGGCTCCCCAAAAGCTTTTCTGTTTATCTAATTGAGAAAGCAATACGATAGACTCTGGATTTTGGAAGTTTGAAACTGACAAGTGCACAAAAAGGGTAAATATATTCTAACTATTAGAATTAGTTATAATTAGTTACTAATTATCTCCTATTGACCAAAACTGAAAGCTGCTACTACATAAAGTTCCTACCATCAGCAATGACTGCATAAGTATGTCCAATGGTAGGGTTATCTGTTAAAACACACCCATTGTTCTTATTCATTAAATCTCCACTGACAAAACCAGTTTAGAGACTGGTTCTAGGAGAAAAAGGCTATTCTTTCATTCCCTAGCTGCCATTGCTCCTCAAAGCTTCCCCTCCACTCTCTTTCATACCAAACAAAGCTTTGGTATTTTTAACGTGAGGGACAAATCATTTTTAAAAACCCTGTTGGCTTATAAAAGCTTGAAAGTTTGAAGTTTGCAAAACTTCACTTGAGAGTTTAAGGTGTTTAATATCTGCACAAAGCTTGGAAGTATAAAAAGAACTCTTGCGTCTGAACTCATGAAAATTCATAAGCCATTGCCTATTTTTATGCTAAATAATGTAAAAACAAAGTCTGGATGTCAGCGAATAAGTCTGGATAGTTACCTGAATCAAGCATTTAATGTAGTCCCAACCACCCACCTATTCAGTTGTGTATATATACATCATATCTGGCTTCAGAACAGCCAATGGATGAAAACAGAGAGTCAGTCCTGGCTGTATCGCTACTCCCATCTAGGGGCATCCAAATTTTTATATTCTAGTCACAGCATGCCTTGTTATGCAGGTTTAAATCTTCTCATGATGCAAGTAATTGGGGAAGTAGGTTAACTGCAGACCATAGGTATAGCTAAATCTATACTGGGTTAAACTGATGGGTCAACTAATTTTCAGGGATTCAGCTAAATCTAAGCAATCACATCATGTGCATGTTAAGCTAAGTCCATGCAATCAGTCAGATTATAGGAAGATCTATATCAATTATCCTGTTTTGACTACCCAACCATCAAAAAAAAAAAAAGACTGGGAAAGAACAGTTGAAAAAAACACAAATGTCTCAATTGTTGTCGCTAAGGCCTAGTAGGCATAGAACATGCAGAACACACTTTACAACAAAACTGATTGGTTGCAGGGTCAAAACCATAGCTAGTTCTGCCTTTTTTGTCCAACAAAGAGAGTGCTAGTGAAAGAATGAAATGTTGACAGAATTTTCACTTTCACAAGATACAGCTATAGATTTGGTCTGTAGATCACCACCAGGTAACATCAAAGAGATTTTCTCTATGTCTTGCTGCTATCTAGTGGCCATCTGGAACATCTTTGGGGATACCAGTTCCAGAGAGGCAAGAATCTAGTTTTTTCCAAAATAGTTATTTTGACCTATGATTCAGGAAAATAAAAGAAGAGGAAGAACTGACATGTGAAGGCACAAAATCAAACAAATTATGGGATTATCCTTGAACATGGTATAAGTCAATACTAGAGACAGGTTGAGATGGAAAGCATTTGTCCAGGCAGTCACCAGGGATAATAGCTGACTCAAGGGCACCTAACCCTGTCATAACAGAGTTGGTGATTTGGTGGATTCTATTGTCATAACATGTTTTAATGTTCTTATATCAATAGCAATAAAGTTAACAATTACATTGACACTCATAAATAAAAAGCAGTGATAAGAAAAAAAAGAATAGAATCAAAATCTGATACAGCAGGAAATCAATTTAGATAATTTGCCTAAGTAAAGTGGGTCTCCACTTGCTTGCAGGACAACAGAGTTGATCCCCTGTAGCAGATAATTCTAAGAGATGGAAGCAAACATGAAGACCTTATTTGGCAATTGTGACAGATAAGCAAAGCTGTGTTTACCTTCTGTACTTTACTCAATCAGTTAAAGATCAAGAAATTGATTTTGTAAAACATATCAACCTTGGTTAGTATAAACTTTGATTAAGTTAAGGTTTTTTTTCTTTTTCTTTTGATATTTTAATGGAGTTCCAAATACAAAATCTTCATTATGGCTTAAAGAAATTGTGCACAAGAAGAAAATGAGTTAATGTAATATACACGTTAATTGGTAGAAATGATTTCTATGTAATAATAGTGAGAAGGCAAAGCAAAGATCTCTTCTGACACAGATACATTCGTAGGCTAATCCAGGGATAGTAAATTTTTGACGGAAATGAACTTATTTGGAGTTTTTGAGAGTTGGCTGCTATGGTATGGCTGGCCAATCATCTCATACACCTTTTCCTCATGATAGATGAATTTTCTTGGTCCCCGTCTTTTCCATCTTCCAGTTTTCTGTCTACTAATGTATGACTTACTTTTTATCTTTTGCTGAACAACTGGGTTCATTTCTGAGCAAAGGCCTCAGGTGCAGTCACCCCATCATTTAAAATTGGTAGGAATTTCTATTAGACCTATATCATGATATAACTCTAGAGAGAGAGGTTAAAATGTACCTATAACCACTATGAAGAAGAACAATATGGGAAGTCAGTGCATGGGGAAAAAGAGGAAGA
>JAEANM010020651.1:0-12047 GCA_017656035.1 Myanophis thanlyinensis
TGTTCCTTACCCTGCCCGGAATTCAAACTTTCATCCACGCTGCCAAGCCGGCGATGCCCTCGCTCAGCTCCCTTCTTCCACCACCGCGATGTCCGGAGCTTCGTTGCCGCAGCTTTGCCGGATTGCGCCACCTGCTTTACCGCCAAGCGTGGACGCTGCCAGCCTGTGAGCCCCGGCTGCAGAAACCGCCCGGGGGTCCACGCTTGGCGGTAAAGCAGGTGGCGTAATCCGGCGAAGCTGCGGCAACGAAGCTCCGGACATCGCAGTGGTGGAAGAAGGGAGCTGAGCGAGGGCATCGCCGGCTTGGCAGCGTGGGTGAAAGTTTGAATTCCGGGCAGGAGCCGCGCCAAAGTTCCAAAAGAGTGACCAAATGACTCACTTGCAAAAATATGAGCTATTAAATTTTACACTATCTGAACTTCCTGAATAGTTTTCAGGAACAGCTCAGAGAACTGTGAATCAAATAGTTCAATTTTAAAGACCCTTCTTTACATTACAGAACATCTCCCCTATAAATCAAATTTGCTCCAACCTTGTTAGCATTCCCAAACAAAGTTAAAATTTTCTTGGGGGTTTAACAAGTTGAAAAACATAATAGCTTGTTTTAGATTTTTTTGGTTGAATTTTTATTGATTATATTGATTACTGATTATTCTTTTATTAGACTGCCAGTAGTCACATGATGGTAGTGATGTAAAAATCTAATTAAAAATTTCCAGTTCACACCAGTTTTCTTCAGTCCTATTATGTATATCCTTCCCTTCTCTCTTCAATTCACAAAGTTCAGCCTATCTATTTTTTTCTTCAGTTTAATTTTATCTGTGCTTGTCATCATTTATTATTGTTATATTTCTTCACTGTACTATGATCAACATCAGATAGACCCACATACCAACTTCTGCTACTCATTGTGCCTTTGGCCACCAATGCTTGCACGTTTTCTAAAGTGACAGAGACAGTGTAGCCTATATTACCACCGTTGGTTGTCACCATGCTGTCATATTTGTCAGATGCTGACTAGTATGCCACAAACTCAAAATTCATGTATATCCCAAGCAGTATTCTCAATCAGCTAAGATAACTAATCCAGACACCACCTTTTAAACTATCATAAATTGCATACCTACCAACTAAGAATGTACATAGTACATGGGCATAGCCTGAGGACACAAGCATGTACTAATACAACTTAATTTACTTGCAAGTTTCTAAACTTTTAACCACAGACATGATTATAAATTAAAATTTCTAAGGAAGCCCAGAGTCAGGTTCAACAAGTAACTGAAAGAAAGCGAACTTTTTATTACCATTCATAGATTACTGAGATAGTAAACTACAATGGCTCATACCTGTTCTTTGTTGCTTCAGCTATCTGGAGAAAATAGAGTGTACAATGCAAACTTGAAAATGAGGAATATGCAGTCAAGAAGCAATTAATTAGGCAAAAGCAGGAAAACTACAAAAAACAGCCAGTGCTCTAACTCTTTCACCCATCCTCTCCCTTTGAGATGTGGACTGAAGGATGTTATGTAATTCAGGTGGGCAGAAACAGTATTGTGTATCTAACCGTTGCAAATAAGATTGGAAGTTGCTTCTTTAAATATTCCTTTTTTTCTGGATCTACCTTGCTGTTCACCTATGCTTTCCTTTTTTAACTTCTAACTTTGTAAAAATGAATAAATTCAGCACATAACTGGACTATTTTGGATAGTCTGGAAAGGGGGTAAGCATATTATTGGGCTGAAATAGTGGTTGCTCTTGGAAGGACCCATCAGTTTTGCTGATGCACATGGAATTTGGCTCTCATTTCTCAAGGTAGATTCTTCCTGCAAGTTGTCTTTCTCTTTCTTGATCCACCTATAGGAAGAAAAATCTGGGCCAGTTCCAAGTCAGGAAAAGGGTGCTGGAAATAAAATGGATTTTTGATTGGAAATGATTCAATTTATTGAAGAGCAGAATCACAGCATGCAGTTCTGGGACAGCTGACAAATTAGTTTGATGAGTGCAAGGATTTTTATAGTTTCTGAAATGCTGCAGGTGTTGTTCAATGTAGTGAGCCTGGTGTCTTTTGCTATTCTAATGATGGTGGGTTAATCCTATTATGTCCTAAAGGTCTTGTCCTGTTCTTAGAATTGGGTGGAGGGTGTGCGTGTAAATTTTTGCTGGAGGTGAAGGTGTTTTGTTTGCAAATAGGCTGGTCCAGTCTTTCTTAATGGGCACAATATATTTCTGCCTTTAAGAACATGTTTCTCCACTTTTCCTTTGGGGAAATATATTCTGCCTCTTTTAATATTCCCCACAATATTTCATTCTTCTAGGAAGGTGGGGGCTTCCCACACTCCCATCCCCTAATTTGACTTCTGGAAAGATTTGGATCCACACAGGAGTGAGGTGCCATAGCTGAAGATCACTCACAAGCAGGGATCTACAGTATATCTGGGTTTCAAAAACTGAAGACAGCCTGCCGACTATAGTCCTTGCGATTTTTTACAGCTCAATTCAGCCTAGCTTTCTACTCTGGAACCAGCTGGAGAAAGTATCATGTCAATTGTGCAGTTTGTGATAAATGAGAAAGTCCTTCTTGCCGGCGGTTACTAGATATCCCTCATGGCCTGGGGGTGGGGCAGCCAGGCCACCTCCGACACGTGCGATCCCCAGATATCAACGGACCAGAAGAACTCTTCGACCCAGGGCCAATCTAGGGAAGGAAGGGGGGGGGGAGTGCGCGTCACGATTTGCCCCGCCTTCTCCAACGCTTGTCCCTATATTTCCCTCGGCCAGGATCGCTGCTAAAAGCGTGGCAAAGAAGGAGCAGCCGCGCGGGGTAAACCGCGCTAGCTAGGACCGCTTTTTTGCGCGCCCGCCCGCACGCCGTTCCTTTCTTTTTTACCCGGGAAAGTCGCCATTAGTCTGAGCGAGTGGGCAACGCAAGACACTCTGGCGCCAGGTTGCTGTCTGGGGGGCGGCTTCTGCTGCTTCAGGCGCGCTGCCAACCAGGAGGGCGGAAGGAGAGCCATGGGGTTGCCCTTGCCAGGTGCCAACGGCCGCTTGGGCGCTCTGTGGAAGAGGCTGAGTCGCGGCTTGCGACCCTTTATTCAAACCAAGGGCGGGCGCCAGAGCTGGGACGAGATACACCTGCTGCATCTGAAAAGGTAAACGTGGGTTTCGGATTGGGCTGCGTCTCGGAAATCAGTCCTTTGCCGGCAGGTGAACAGCTGGGCGGGATAGTTTACTCCAGGCTGCAGGATCCGGTGCCTCTGCAGACGCGCGCGCCTCTTCTTCTACGGATGAAGATTCAATCACGGCATCGTGTTGCAGCAGGAAAGCTAGCTAGCGCAGGAGAGAAACGGTAAAAATAAAAAAAAGAAAAGAAAAGCAACTTTTTTCCTTGTAGGCTGGTTGGTTTCTTTGTTGTTCCCAGGGGGAGCGCTCAGAAACTGTAATCCCTCTCTTTGCAAACTGCTCAAGTCAGGATTCCTCTTCGGCTCTTCCTTCTTTGATCTGGAGAAGTCCTTCTCAGGCCCCGGTTTGCTCTAGCACAAGGGGCGTAGTTGCATCCCTGAAGCCAGGTCATTTTTGCACCAGGGAAAAAGTCTTGTAACATTGAATTATTTTCAACAGTAAGGATTTCTGCCACCTGGAAGAAGTTTTCTCCAAGTTTTGATTTTGCAGAAATGTCTTCCTCCTCTTTGTGATGTGCTGGGACTTCATCAGAAATCTTTTCCTGTGTACAAATACTTTAGGAGCAGTCTGATACATATCTATCTGGGAATAAGCCCCACTGACCTTAATAAAGTTTATTGTCAGATTGCCTTAGATGACAGTGACTGTATCAAAGAAGTCTGAACTGAATAACTGCTTAATATTGCCCCAAATCAGTTGCCTTAGATGACTTTCTTACTGTTGCTTATAAAAAAATGAGCTCTGGACTGGTTTATCAACATTTTTATAAAACAAGTTTGTAATCGCCAGAGTGACCCCCTTGCTTCGTGGTCAAAGCTTTATAGTGATGCCAGTGGTTGTCCAGACAGAATTAGTAGACAGTTCTGAATTTCAAAGTATTTATTGCACATAATGTTTTTAAGGGTATCACGAGCACTTCGTGACTGTTATTTACACTTTAAAAAACAGCCCTAACCTAGGTAGTGATCTCATGTAGGGCTGTATCTTGCATGGTTCCCAAACCTCAATAAACTGATTTATACAAAAAAATTGTGCGTGATTATGGTTTTTCACTTCCTCCTCAGCTGATTGGTGTGAATGTAATACAAGATCAGAGGATGGAGGAATTATTTTGAATTGAATTTTGAATTGAATATGAATGAAATCTTACGTACTTGATAGAAATGCCTCAGAAAGTAGATGAAATGCAGGTTTAAATTTTGGGTGAAAGTATCTTTGGAGTCATATTAGAAATTTCAATATAAATAAAACCAATTAAAAAATCTACCTCAGCCATTCCAAACTTAATGGTCCATCATGGCCAACATTAATTGAGAATTAGAAAATAATTATTTCAGACAATTCAAAAACACAGTTTGGGGAAAGCTGCTTCGGGTCTTTAGCACTATGTGACACCACAAGATATGATGGCCATTGCTCCTGAGTTATCATTTATGAGGAGATAGGCTGCTGGAATTTTTTAGACAGAGTATTTATTGCAATGTTAGTATTTTACAGAAAGCATCCAAAGCATTTATTTCATTGAAAATTTCCATTTATCCTGTAGCTGGGGTAGAATGATATTAATTAGCTTTTAAATATTTCCATGCTGAAAAATTGCCATAGATGCATTATATGGGTAAGGGAACAATTGGTGGAAAATTCAGGGAAGCTTATAAGTATTAAAAATACTAGAGTTAGCACAGTGTAATGTTTTAGCTGTAGTTTGGCTTTTGAAATAATTTCTATGGGTTATAAAATCATTATTTTGGAATTGACTATTTTGTAATTAGTAAAAATTTAAATTTGCATTACTTTTCAGATGTAAAAATGTTTAGGCATAATAATTGGTTAAGTAATGAATAAGGAATTCATTACTTCATAGGAACTGTAAAGTTTATATTCCTGACTTCAGCACAACTATGATAACTGATTGCCTAAGGCAGATTCCAAATTTTATTACTAAATTAGAGAAGCACAAGCAATGAGAGTCTTTATATCCTGATTCATAAGTTGCAGTATCAAAGGTCATGAATCCACTACTTAAAGTCTTCTTTGCTTACAGGTTAATCTCTTCTAATATACTATATCATGTTCAAAGTCATACTGCATATATTGTGTGAATGTGTGTCTTTGTGTTTCAGCCTAATCTTGTTCATATTATTCCTGGCCATTATTTTTCGCTGCTATTCTACACAAGTATACTTCAAAATAATTTCATGTTTAGAATCAGGCTACTATATAATAAAATTATTGAGTTCTTTAAAACTGTTGTACTACACACAAAGTAGAATGAATTTGCAAAATGACAACTTTAGACAACTAATAATTTGGGACTTCCACACCTGCATTCCAAATTGTATATCTCTGCCTATAGTATGAACTAATACACTTCACCTGGTATACAACTTGAATGAGTGTTCAGTATATACAGTACAGTGCTATAGTGTGCTGTGTGAATTGTATTATTGTGAGTTTGGGATTAACTGCCTAATGCAAGCCAAAGCCAAGAGTTACGCAGTTAACTCCACACTTGGGGCAATAAAAGCATTACTTTTCTATAGATGTAGACTAGCTGGCCATACCATGTATTTTAGTTAGTTTACAAGGATTTTGATATAGGAGCGTCCTCCCCTTTAGATTTGGCTGTGCTTTTTGTTTCCATTTGAATTGTTTACAAGGTTAATTGCAAGCACAGTCAACTGCTTTAATCTTTAGAGTTAGATTAGACTGGAATTTGCCTAGAGAAAGAGATGCTTTTATTTGTAATTCAGTAAATTCAGTTTGGCCTCCAGTGATAATTATTACAAGGAGATAATAACTGATGGCGCTTGAGGGAATGAGATTTAAATTGTGAGTCTTAGTATATATTTACATTGTGTTGATAATGGTAAAGCTGTTGAAAGTAATTATATTGCCCAATAGAAAATATTGTGGATTTGGAAATGATTATAATCCTATGTCTCTTTGAACTACTAATTCTATATGGCTGCTAAAGTTGCTACTTATGTTGTTAGAATTATTATCTGTCTGAGAACTGTATAGTTCAAGCCTGAGCTACAGATATTCTGTTTTAATGTAATGTGTGTATCTCCCTAGTAATTTGCAAACCTTCCAAACAAGGATATCTGGTAGGCGTTTTTGATCTAGGTCTTTTCAATCATCACACATTACCTCTTTTATTAGGGATAATTTCAGTCAAAATATTAATCATATCATTATTCTATTTGTGGTGAGATTCTAAAATTAGATTATTTTTACTAGAAATCTCATTTAAGATGCAATTCAGGATTAACTAACACTAGTTAGCCATGTCCTGATAACTAAATGACCTGAGTACATCCTATGCCTTGCAGATTTGATCAAAGTAATTACTAATCTAATTAATTTTAATTGTGTTTTAACTGTGATTTTTTGTGTCTTTTTAAATGGCTGTACACCGCCCCAGTCCTTCGGGAGAGGGGGCGGTATAGAAGTTCTGAAAAAAAAGTCCATTTAACCTACTTGCAAGTTGTGTATAAAATAGCAAAAACCACATGGCCCAAATACTGCACTGAGGAACTACACTTCTATATCCAAAACCCGGTTACATATATATCCTATTTACTCCTCATTTTATGGAGTAAAATGTTTATGGAGTTTTATGGAGTTTTTTCTCTTTTGATTTGAAGAGTGCAAAGAATTATACTTATTATACATTTAAAATTCACTTGTTTCTTTTCCTTTACTCATCAACTAAGGCTATAAAAAAGAACATATGTAACGATGTCATGTTATTAGATGCTGCTACTGCAAGATTCATAAGAAGTAACAGTGTTCTGTATAGGCATTTCAATGCATAATTGTAAATAATCACTTTATATGAGATGATGTATTTTTAAACAAATATTTGTTACTTTAGTATACAAAAATGGAAAAAAACCAAAATGGTATAGAAATGAAAAACACAGAAAACAAAACAAATACATGATATACACATAAAAGAGCTCTAATTTTAAATATAGCAATAAACCTTAACCACATGGAATAATGTTGATCAGTCTTTCCATTATGTCAGGACAAAAACTGTTTCTAATTGAACAGCAGTCACATGTCAGTCCAAGAGATTAAATGTGCGCTATTTTTCTACCATAACAAAACAAACTCCCAATTTTCAATATATAATAACACATAGATCTCTTAAACTGGTATTTCAAACATTTTTTCACTGAGGATTGAAGAAAATTCACCAGGCATTTTAGACTTATCAGTCAAAAGGTTCATTTATAAGTAGCTAAAAAGCAATTAACCGATTTATGAAAGCAATTAGAAAAGGAAGTATGTAAACCAAGTGCCTTTCAAAGGCACTGATCATGGTTTGAGCAAGATGGTTGTTCAGAACTCCTGGGGTTCTGAACCCGTGGTCTCTGTCTTGCAGTCTCCTCACAAGGAACAGTTGTGAGTGATTCCAAGTCCTTGTTGTTCAGAGAGGAACTACAAAGAGCTGGTCTACTTGCTAGTTCTTCAGTCCGCCATGGTTGTCAACTCCACTTTTTATGGAGCTATCTTCAGTTCACTATTTCTTTCCTGGAAGTCTGTCTTTCTAGCGTTCTCTGAAGTATTCTGTAAATAGGGAGGAAAGGGAAATCTTTAGCTGAATTATTACATTTTGAAAGCTTAAAAACATACTTAAGATTCCTTTAGATTTTTAGCCTTTGAATATGAGTATATGATATTCCAATTCTTTATTTGAAAGATCTTGCAAATGACCAATCTTTTTTTTTTTTCAGACAAGGTAATTTAAAGCAGTAGAGGACTTTCAGATGCAATTATTCTTCATAAGTCTGGTTATGGATTGTCTGTGGGGAAGAAGAATTCCAGCATCAAACAAGAATTGTTCATAATTTCTGTAATTAGTAACTCATCAGTGCAATCACTGATTTATTTATTTGAGGTTTTATGGCTATTCTAACTAGCTACCAATTCAATTTCAGAGATGCTTTTAAAATACTACAAGATAAGAATCTGTGGGCCCACCTTAGATATTTAGGCTTATTTCTAAGTGGCAAATTATGGCTAATAAAGATCTTGGTAGAGTTTACTTTAAGGGCAGAGAAGTCCTGTGACCTACCAAATTGCTAGCAGGAGTGGACAGTGTGATACAAGGAGCTTGATGTAGTTCCTTCCTGAGTTGCAAACACGTATTGAAAAGACATAATGTTGATGTGTTCTTTAATTTTAGAACTATACAGTATAGTTTTGTTTAGTGTAGAACTCCTAACTGTACTATTATTACATCCTGGTCATCTCTGCATATGTTAGAAAGAATTCCCAACTAGCATAATGACCATGACAATTAGAGAATTCTGGCTACTGTATCTAGGAAACATGTCTGGAAGGTACCTAGTTGGAAACAATTTCAGAATTGGGGTTTGTTTGTTTTTTTAATGATAGGTTGACAAAGAAGTATTCAGATATCCTCTTAAATTGTACAATCTAGGAATAGCTGCTCCAAGAATATAATATTCCCAGTTATGTAGCTCTGCTCTTAATAACATCTTGGAAGACTTGTGCAGGGCTATGATTTAAAATACTCTTCTATAAGGACATGGCTTTTTATAATGGAACTGATGTGTATGGTGGACAATATTGTGGACTACAGTTGAGCAAGAGGGGAATCCTAGAAAATAGTTGCTTGCTATCAATTTTAATCATTTCTACTGATAGTTGTTTGTTTGTTAACTTACCCATCTATTCCTTTGTGACTTTCCTATCCTTCATTCTCTTTTTTCCAACCTTTTAAAATATATTCCTCTGGAGTCTAAGCTCCTATTTTCATGTTTTAACTTGCTTTAGGAAGAGAAGCCTATTGAATGTATAATATGCAACTGCCCTACTATTTTAATGCTAAAATAAGATTACGGTGGCCTTATTTAGAGGAAGAGCCTTCCATGCAATAGAGGACATGAATCTTCTTCCTATAGAATAGGGATGTCAAACTCAAGGCCTGTGGGCTGGATCCTTTCCCCAACATATTCTCTATCCTTCAATGTTTTAGGAAATGAGTTTTTACAGAGGAAAAAGTTTGTGGAGTCCTGTATGAAGTATTCCTCTGAATGCATCTTTAGTGGATCAAAGACACTCAATTCTCTGAGTGCACTTGATGTTTCTTTTGTTTTCTTGAACTTGTTCACCTGACTTCTGACATCTGGAAGTGTGATTTTAATTGTTCCAGGAAAAATGTCACATTATATAGTAAACACCTGATTTATATGTGATGCTATAGAGTTTGTCTGGCCATATGCCAGAAAGTTCTTACTTAGGAGAAGGCTCTCACTTAGGCGTATGCAGAGGAAATCTTTCTTTATTAAATATTATGGTAGAATATTCCAGCACTTAATGCCAAGTGTATTGTATATATTCTTTACTCTTTTTTTAATGCCCAGCTCTAAATAGCAATTCTAGTTCATTGTGATTAAATTCAAAAAGCTAAACAAGGTTGGATTTTGACAGATTGGAGAGCAGGAAATGCCACTTCTATAGGCCGGTTTGAACTAGTTGGTTGTAGTTGTTTAAGTTGTTAGATTAGAAGTAGGGCAATCCAAATTCAGTTCAGTTCAGAGTCTGTTTATTTGTTTATTTACTCTCCTCCTTTACCAGCCATTCTTTCAGGCTCTGTGTGGCTAACCCGACCACCAAATTACTTCCCGTTCCCCAAGTAGTTTGTGTCCTCGGTCCCGAGGCCTTCGGCTGATGTTGTGTAATGCCAGGTCCATTGTAAACAAGGCTCCCCTCATTCACGAATTGATTCAAGAGGGGACAGCAGATCTGGCTGGTATTACCGAGACCTGGATGGGCCCAGAGGGGGGTGTCCCTCTGGTTGAGTTGTGCCCACCTGGGTTTCGAGTTTTTCATCAGCCGAGGGCCCAGGGAAGGGGTGGTGGGGTTGCATTTGTTATTAAGGAGGATCTATGTCCTAGGGAAGTCACTGTTTCGCAGATATCCAGATGTTAATCCCTTTCTGTGAAGTGGGGTTCCAGGATTCAGATGGGCCTACTGCTCGCATACCTGGCTCCCTGCCATGTGACGTCGGCCCTGCCTGAGCTCCTCGAGATTATAGCCGGTTTGGCAGTGGAGACCCCCAGACTCGTGGTTATGGGGGTCTTCAATCTTCCGTCTGCTGGCATGATCTCTGGGGTTGTTCAGGAGTTCATGTCTTCCATGACAGCCATGAGCCTGACCCAAGTAATTCGGGATCCCACTCATGCTGGGGGTCACATTTTGGATCTGGTTTTTATCTCGGAACAGTGGCAGAGTGATCTGGGGTTAGGGGATGCTTTTATTGAACCCCTGTCATGGTCAGATCACTCGCTCCTTAGACTAGATTTCCGTTCTGCACCCCCCCCCCCATCGCAGGGAGGCAGGACCGGTAAAATGGTTCCGCCCCAGGCGCCTGATGGACCCAGAGAGGTTCCTGACAGAGCTTGGGCCGTTTCCCGAGGCACACACGACCCTGTGGGGGACCTGGTAGCCACCTGGGATAGGGTGGCTGCTGGAGCCCTTGATCGGGTTGTGCCCTTGTAGCCTCTGGCCCGGTGTTGATCCCATCTGGCTCCCTGGTTTTCAGTAGAGCTTAGGGAGATGAAACGCCGGAAAAGACGCCTAGAGAGTAGTTGGAGGTCTAGCCATTCCGAATCTGACCGAACACTTCTACGATCCTATATTAGGATGTATTTAGTGGCGATAAGGACAACGAAGCGTTCTTACTTCACCGCCCTTACTGCATCCGCAGAAAACCGCTGGGCCACCCTTTTTAGGGTGACCCGCTCCCTTCTTGAGGTTGGGGAGCGGGAAGATCCCTTACAGGGACGGGCAAAGGACTTTTCTTGTTTTCTGCAGAATAAAATCACTCAGATCCAGGAAGGGCTGGACTCAACTGGGCTATTCTGGATGGGGAAGAGGGGCCGGTCTTGGATGAGATTATCTGGACTGAGTTTGATCCTGGGACCCTAGATGAAGTGGACAGATTGCTGGGTGGCTTAAATGCCACCACATGTTTTTTAGATCCATGCCCCTCCTGGTTGGTTTTAGCCACCCGGGAGGTGACGCGGGGTTGGTTCCAGGGGGTTATTAATGCTTCTTTGAGAGAGGGGACTTTACCTCCCGCCCTGAAAGGGGCGATGGTGAGGCCCCTCCTCAAGAAGCCTTCCCTGGACCCAGCCCTATTGTCTAGTTATCGGCCGGTCTCCAACCTTCCTTTCTTAGCGAAGGCTGTTGAGACCGTGCTGGCATGTCAGGTTCCCCAGCATCTGGATGATACGTTATATCTGAATCCTCTCCAATCGGGCTTCAAGCCCTGTTTCAGCACCAAGACTGCTTTGGTCGCGTTGGTTGATTATCTCTGGAGGGCACGGGACAGGGGTTGTTCCTCTATCCTAGTCCTATTAGATCTAAGCAGCTTTTGATACTGTCGACCACAGTATCTTATTGCGGTGGCTGGGGGAGTTAGGAGTGGGAGGCACCGTGTTACAGTGGTTCTTCTCCTTCCCCTCTGGCCGCTCGCAGTTTGTGCTGGCAGGGGGGCAGAGATCGACCCCAAGGCCCCTAATATGTGGGGTACCTCAGGGGTCGATTTTCTCGCCCCTCCTGTTTAACATCTATATGAAGCCGCTGGGGGAGATCATCCGTGGCTTTGGGGTGAGTTTTCATCAATATGCAGATGATACTCACTGTATATTTCCACCCCAGGCCATCCCAACGAAGCCGTTGAAGTGATGAGCCATTGTCTGGAGGTCATGCGGAGCTGGATGGGTCGTAACAGGCTTCAGTTCAACCCAGCCAAGACTGAGTGGCTGTGGTTTCCTGCGCCCAGATACAGCCAGCTTAAATTATCGCTGGCCGTGGGG
>JAEANM010020652.1:0-12047 GCA_017656035.1 Myanophis thanlyinensis
TTTACTTGGCTGTACACCGCCCCGAGTCCCTTGGGAGATGGGGCGGTATAGAAATCTTGATATTAAATTAAATTAAAATTAAACCGGTGGTTAACTTTTTAAGCAGTTCGGACAACTGCTGGTGCAGCTGGTCATTAGGGCAGAGAACCGGTTAAATGATTTGAATCCCACCACTGAGTCTTAACTGTTTATAAACTTGGACTTCGTTGCATGTTGATTGAGAACAAAATTTTGTCGGAAAGCAACCTGAACATCTCAATTGCTTCTTCTGGCCAGGTTCTTCGTTGCACATGGACCAGCCTTGTTGCCAAGCCTTGTATGACTTTGAGCCTGAAAATGAAGGGGAGCTTGGCTTTAAGGAAGGGGACCTCATCACGCTGACTAATCAGATCGACGAAAACTGGTACGAAGGCATGTTAAAAGGGGAATCTGGCTTCTTCCCCATCAGCTACGTCGAAGTCATTGTCGCCCTGCCATAGTGAACGTCTCTCGTTTCCCGCTACCGATGCAGCCAAAACATTGTCTCGGTGCCCCAAAGCGGCGTTTTCATTTGTGCTCCGAAAAGCCCCGTGCGTCTTCTGACCAATTTAACAGACTATTTTTGTACGCGTCTTTTAAGGAAATATATTTATTTTGTTATCCGTACAATTTGTATTCTAAATTATTACGCCCTTTCTTTTGGTTACAAGCGAAGAAACAGCAGCCGGCTCCGTGCTTTTTGTGCCTTCAAAATTTTGCGGAGGCTTTTCCTGGAAGCCCAGTTATTTACGCCCGTGATTGCAACGAGGCGCCGTTCATCGAGAGAGGAATTTTATTTGTGGGTACAATTTTACAGCGATTCTTGAGTGGGTTATCCTTGAGCCACTCCTGTTACATTGAATTTGGACTGTGAGAAGCTGATACTTACCGGGCATTTTTGGATTAGAGAAAAATGATTGCTTCCTTGATAATTCCTGTATTAAGTCAACGTTACCTTCCAACGCTTAACTCTTCACTTACCAGACATAATAAAACACTATTGTGGGAAACGTATTTCCTTTGCATCTTACAAGGTATGTCACGGCTTCACATCGTTCACAAGACCCAGAGCTAAATTTTGGCACTTGTGACCTAGGTTTGTGAAAAATGACTGAGGATAAGAAAAAAAAAAATGTGTGTCCTTCCACTTCTCTGTGGGAATTTGTTTTAGTTGCTTTCAGCTTATTTGGTACTACAAATATGGATTCCTTCCTACAGTACAAAAGATTCTTTAAAACTGTTTTTTTCATATCATCCTGATCTGTTTTCATTTAGGGCTCGAAATCCAACTTCTTGCTCAAGCATTGCTACAGAGGAACATCCAGCTGAGATCAAATCTTGGTTAAATCAACTGTATAACATGTAGCTAAGGACAAAATTAAACACGTTCCTCTCCTAAGATGTACAGCAAGATATTCATTTTTGAAGGATTCACAACTTGCTGTTGTTATTATGATTAGTTGAAGTAAGGCTCTTGAGACTAAACAGTATCTTGTTTAACACTATATAGTGCTGTTTTCAAAAACCCAATATTCCCAGTATGTCTCACAACAGCAAACTGGATTTTTCTAAAGCCCATAAGCAAAATGACCAACTTTCCTCATTATTATAGAAAGGAGCTATTTCAGGTTTCATAGGAATTTCATCTACCGTAATTATTGTTTTCCTCCCTCCCTTTTTTCTCCCAAACCATGTAAACGCTACTAATTGTTACCAGGTTATTATGGTTTAATTGACGATGTCGGTCCAAATTTTATTGAGCGACCTCCCATAAATGGGGGACGTGAGTTGTACAATTTAAAATATGATAGAGTTAAAAAAAAATTGTCGAGACAGCAGACCAGTTTGGACATTTCACCCTCTTGAAATAACTTACGGACAAAATATGACTTAAAGCCTGCCAAATAGAGAGTTTGTTTTAAACACCATAAAGAGCCGTCAAGTTGAAAGAAGATATCTTTAATAGAAAGCACGTTTACCAGATTTCTGCCTTCAATAAGGCCTACACGCAAGTAGAAGTACCAAAACAGCAAGTACCACCACAACAAAACTGTTTTTAGATCTGCTAAAATCTCAGGAACCACTGGCGTTAATAATTTAACCATTTCTAAAAGTCTCCATTGAAGAAAAATTCAACTGAAAGGAATCCTTCCAGAAAATGACACTTGTCTTCAAGAACCCTATCCTACCCTGGGCCTGGTAGGAAACAGATGCATTCTTTGGCCATTGATTAATACAAGAGCCCTAAACCATTCTGAATTTTGGGTTACTCTTCCTTTTGTCCACTTCCCTGTGGAAGAGATTGAAAAGAAATGCTGTATTTGACGGGCACTTTTAACCTCCTCCCTGGACGTTCCTTCAGGTCCGTTAAAAAAAAAAGGACAGTGTAATGAAAGATTTCCTTGCTTTCTCTTTCCTATTGCAAATCAGCCTA
Organism: Myanophis thanlyinensis; assembly: GCA_017656035.1. Taxonomy (NCBI): domain Eukaryota; kingdom Metazoa; phylum Chordata; class Lepidosauria; order Squamata; family Homalopsidae; genus Myanophis; species Myanophis thanlyinensis. The sequence goes on from JAEANM010020652.1 coordinate 2,453, forward strand.
GGCAACTTCTAGACTAATTTCCCACATGGTCTGTTTATGGGCATTTCTGTTAAAAAGAGAGGAAACCGGTAGTATATGGCTACTATATATAGTTGGAGCAAAAGGAATTCTTTAAGCATGGCCTCTTTGTTGGAACATCTTTCCAGCTATCGAAGAAAGCTGGAATTGTAACCTCAGGCTTTTGCTTAGATACGTATAGGAGACAGACCAGAGTTGATAGAGGAAGGAGGAGGAGGTTGAGGGACTTCTTTGTAAAAGGCTACACTTTGTGCAAAATAAAGCAACAGTTAGCTAAGGACCAGGCACTTGATTAAATAACACAGTGCATTTACTATCCTTCTAATTTAGCAAGATGAGGTTCTCGCTTGTTCGTCACAGGCCAGAAGAACGGAAGGTCCCTTAAGGCTCATAGAGACAACTCCAAGATAAATACCCATAATCAAGTTGGTATCATTTGCCTTAATCCTTGCATATAAGTCTTTCACCAGTTGGCTGTTAGGAGTCACAAACCATCTTGTCCTTGAAGTCGAAAAGAACGAAGGAAAGTTACGGAATCAACTCTTTGGGCCCAACACCCAACATCTCCGAAGCAATTTTCAATTCTGGCCATCCTGTTTCAAGTTTATCAAGTAAGGCACCAACTTCCGGGTTACATTAAGGGACAGCTGCGGGTCTCATTCTGCTGCGGGGAAGAAATGGACAGCTTTAGATCTGATGATCTCTGGCTTGGAGGGCCGTATGGATTTGCACAATTATTTCAGTACGCAAGTTGTGCTCATAAGCCAAGTTTACAATGCGGCTGAGTAATGCTGGGGGGGGGGGGGGGGAAGGTCTTGCCGCCTTTTGGCAAGTTTGCAAGATTTCTAAGAACCTCCCCCCCCCCACCCCTAGCTGCTTTCATTTTCTTTTTTAAGCCCGAGTATGTCAAGGAGAGAAAACATTACTGCATTCTTTATTTATTAAATTGGCATGCCGCCCTGATAAGGTGACTCTGGATGGCTTACAAAACCATAAAAAGATAAAATAGAAATTTAAAATGTTTTAAACTATACAAAAAAAAACAACCCCAAAAACACTCTGGAATCAAGGAGATGGATTAAGTTTAAGTTTTATTTGATTTGTATACCGCCCCCTCTCCCTAGGGGATGAGATGGGGATAAGATCTTCTTTACTCTGTCAATCACTTCCAGCAATGAGCTGGAAGCCTCAAGCTAACTGGGAAAAGTTGGGCCAGTCTTTTCAATATGCCCTTCAGAAGGCCAAAAGGGAAGGAGCAGTTCTCACTTTTGGGGGTAGAGCATTCCACGGGATCGTGGCCACAACGGACCCCGCCTGCTGGAATTCTGTAACAGTAGGGCAGTCTAGATCTGTGATGGTTGGGGCAGTCTAGTCCTGTGATGGTGAACCTATGGCACACAGGTGGCACGCAGAGCCCTCTTGCTCGACACACAAGCTGTCGGCCAACTTACCTCCAGCTGAGCATACACATGCAATTGTTGCAGAGACCCAGCTGGTCTTTGTAGAGCATGCATGCAATTGCAGCAGGAAATCCAGCTGGTCTTCAGAGCTCTCCTGCGCATGCACATGTGATTGCTCATGTGTGCATGATTGCCTACGTGCATTGCACATGCAAAAGCTGCATGCATGTACAGATGGTGCGGTTGCACATGCAGCGCACGTAGAGGAGCCGCACGCAAGTGCGGATGGCACGTGCACACTGGGTACTTTTCGGCACTCGGTAAATAAAAGGTTCGCCACCACTGGTTTAGACCCAAACATGCATATGAACACACTTTTGAAAATCTCTCCACCCCAATTAGCATTTGAAGAAAATATATCCTCATCCACCCAATAAGAATCCAAGGAATCTGGTTCTCGTTCTCAACATTCAGTTGTTCAGTTAAATGTACCTGGCTATGAATCTCTAGCTTTGTTTCTTCTGCAGCATCTTCCATTTCTCCATCACCTTCTCCTCTTTCCAGATACATGATCATTCCTTCTGCAGTCTCCTGAAAGAAAGTGGCAGAGGTGTTGATTCACTATTTTTAAAATTATTTTTATGCCTTCAAGTTAGTCTTCACTTCCAGCAACTACCTGGATAAACTCGTAAGAGTTTTCTTTGCAATGGTGTTTCGTGTTCTTCTTCTTAGGCTAAAAGTGAGTGACTGACCCAAATGTCTTAAGTTGGAAGCCAGAACTCGTAGCCTTCTGGTTTCTAGGCTGGTGCCTCAAACCATTAAACTAAACTGGCTTTCTGAGAAATAATTAGTTGAAGTCAATTTGGTACTTACATTCCCATCACCATCAAGGAGAACAATACCGACATTCTCTCCAAGTCCACATGACTTTTGGGATTCCCAAATTAAGGTGCTAGGACTTGGGTTTAAACCCAGACTTTTCCCCCAGATCTGAAAAGGAATAATGGTACAGAAGTTAAATCCGATTTTAAATGGTTTGTGACTGTTGTGAAAGTGTATAGTTATTCAAACAATGAGAAGCAAAATAAAACCATTTAAAGTCCCCCCCCCCCCGCACAAGAAAGTAAGAGGACTATTAAAATCGACACTCACAGTTACTACTTGACCAGCCTGGAGAATGAATTGAGCAGGAAACTCGTACATAGTGTCAGATTCATTCCTATGCTGCTTCCTAACCATCCATCCACCTAGTAGTTGATCCTGCAAACCAAAGTCGCGTTCAAGAAACAATCGATCTAAAGCAGGGCTCACCAACCTTAGCAACATTAAGACTTGTGGACTTCAACTCCCAGAATTCCTCAGCAGATGCAAACAGACATCTGGGTGTTTGAAAAATCCAGAGACGAATGGTTTTTTACCTTATCGGAATTGTTTTTAATTTTGATGAACTTTCCTTCCATGTCAATGTCTTCTATGGAGATGCTCCCTGAAGAAGACGCTCGCTGGACCACCTTGAAGCTCAGGCTGTGAGCCTGTTTCTTGGCTGATGCGCGTTTGCGTTTCCTTCCGTGCAGGAAGAGGCGGTGGCCGTGACTTATGGTGGTCCAATTCCTCTCCCTTCTAATCTCGGCTTCCCCTCTTTCAGAGGAGAATTTGGAGAGCTTCAAACTACCAAAGAAATGCAAAAAAATATGTCACTCTTAAAGATTAAGAAGATACAGGTTACGTCCCTGAGTCACAGCCATAATTGAAACCCAAATTTATGCTTGCTAAGTGAAACATTTGTAAATTGAGTTGGGTTCCATTTTATGACCTTGCTTGACACAAGTTGCTAAGCTGATCACTGTAGTTCGTAAGTCGCTAACACAACGATGAAGTGAATCTGGCTTCCCCTTTGACTTTGCTCGTTGGCAGTCCGCACAAAAGGGGATCTTGTGACCCTGGGACACTGTGTCTATCATAAATAGGAGTCGGTTGCTAAGCGTCTGAATTTTGGTCACATGGCCATGGAGATGCTACAGCGGCGGTAAGGATGATAAATGGTCATAAAGGACTTTTCCCCGTGCCATTATAAATTTGAAAGTCACTTGGAGAGCCACCGCTGCGCTGTGGTTATAATGTAGTACTGCGGGCTACTTCTGCTGACTGCCGGCTGACTGCAATTTGGCAATTTGGGGGTTAAAAGTGTGGCATTGGGATTGGAGATCCGGGTTTAGCTTTCAAGAGACATGGTAGCCCAGTGGTTAGAGTGCAGTACTGCAGGCTACTTCTGCTGATTGCTGTAGGCTGACTCTGTAAATCACTTAGAGTGGGCTGGAAAGCATTGTGAAGCAGTATATAAGTCTAAGGGCTACTGCTATTCTGGTTTTGCATCTTCTGTGAATTTAGCCTACTGGGTTTAATGCATCATGCAAACCGGATTAAGGGGTTAGTTTAATAATTAGGAAGCATGTTGGTCATGAAGTGTGCGAGACAGTATAGCATGGGTGTTAAAGTGTAGCATTGGGATTGGAGATCCAGGCTTAGGTGGTGGCGCAGTGGTTAGAATGCAGTACTGCAGGCTTCTGCTGCTGACTGCCAGCTGCCTGCAATTTGGCAGTTTGAATCCCACCAGGCTCAAGGTCAACTCAGCCTTCCATCCTTTCTAGGTGGGTAAAACGAGGACCCAGATTGTTGATGGCAAGAGGCTGACTCTGTAAACCACTTAGCGAGGGCTGGAAAGTACTATAAAGCGGTATATAAGTCTAAGGCAGACATGGGCAAACTACGGCCCGCGGGCCACATGCGGCCCATTGGGCTTTTTAATCCGGCCTGCCGAACTAGTTCTGGCACAGACTGGGGAGTTCCGCCCTCACTGACGCCTCCCTCGGCAGCGTATCCCTAGCGCCGCCTGTGGGTGCAGGGACACAACACTGATCCGGCTTCCATGTCCTGGAGCCCTCCCGAAATGTCCCCCGCGCGCGAACAGCAAGCCCTCCCACCGCGCGCAGCCGTCTTTCCCTTGCAGAGCGCCCGAGAGCATTTGATTTTTCCCATAAACCAAGCACAGTGGTGTTTTGCTGCCTGTTAAAGGCCAAATCTTTTAATGTAATGGTTTTTAGATTTAATTTATATTAGTTCACACAAACACACCATTCTCCTATTCTGGCCCGGCCCCTCCGTCAAATTTTAGAAACCATTGTGGCCCGTGAGTCAAAAAGTTTGCCCACTCCTGGTCTAAGGGCTACTGCTATTCTGGTTTTGCATCTTCTGTGAATTTAGCCTACTGGGTTTAATGCATCATGCAAACCGGATTAAGGGGTTAGTTTAATAATTAGGAAGCATGTTGGTCATGAAGTGTGGGAGACAGTGTAGCATGGGTGTTAAAGTGTGGCATTGGGAATTGGAGATCCAGGCTTAGGTTTCAAGAGACATGGTGGCCTAGTGGTTAGAGTGCAGTACTGCAGGCTACTTCTGCTGACTGCCGGCTGACTGCAATTTGGCAGTTCGAATCCCACCAGGCTCAAGGTCAACTCAGCCTTCCATCCTTCCAAGGTGGGTAAAACGAGGACCCAGATTGTTGGGGGCAAGAGGCTGACTCTGTAAACCACTTAGAGAGGGCTGGAAAGTACTATAAAGCGGTATATAAGACTAAGGGCTATTGCTAAACGAACTGTTGCAAGTCAAACTGTGTCCTTACTGAGAGATTTCCAAGCTTACCGTTTTTCTTCCCCTTCCAGCAACATCTTGTAGGCATTGATCTCAAGGTCCAGGGCCAACTTCACATCCAACAGATGTTCGTATTCATCCAGCTGGGACTGCATCTTTTGCTGCATCTCTGCCATCTCTCTCTTTTTTTCAGCTAGGCTTCTTTTGCAGGAGTCACGTTCAGCATCAGCCGCTCTCTGTAGTTCCTTGATCTGAGTCTCCAGCTCTTTGACCCTGGCTTGTAATTCGGCGTTCTTGGATTTTACAGAAAATGTTTTTTAAGGTTAGGCACTTCAGGCGACAGAGCTAAGAACGGACTGGTTCTCAAAGCAGACGTCTCTTTTCGAAGACCGAGGAGGCCCCAAAATCAACGTCGAAACTTTTAGTTTGGATCTTGCTCACTGTCACAGAAATGGGTAGTGTGTATTCTTACAGTATGCTAGCCGTGGTGGCGCAGTGGTTGGAATGCAGTATTGCAGGCTAACTCTGCTCACTGCTAAGAGTTCAGTTCTGACTGGGTCAAGTTTGACTCAGCCTTCCATCCTTCTGAGATTGGTAAAATGAGGACCCAGATTGTTGGGTCCTCTGTAGCCCACTATGTGGCAGTATATAAGTCCAAGTGCTATTGCTATTTCTATTTTTACTATATAAAAGAAAGAAGTTTTATAACTACCTTATTCTACTGCATCAAAAGGAGTCGGAAATTAATACTTTTTTCTTTCTTTCCTCTCTTACCCTACACATTTTTTCTCTTCCCACTTTTCCTCCCTTACTTCCCCCTTATTTTTATTTTCATTCACACTTCTGTACTTCATATTTTGTTGAACTAATAACACATTTTTCCTAACAGAAGACCCAAGAGGCATCTGCTCACTCTTGCATAAATGGCTAGTTTTGCTTGGTTTTTCGGTTTACCTGTGATACGAGATGATCAACCTTCAGTTTCGTTTTTTTCAGTTCCTCTTGAATGGAAGTAGCCAAATCATGCTTCTTTTCAGCATAAAGGAGTGCATTTTCTACCTGCAAAAAAAAAATAGTTTGGGTTAATGATGTTTGCTGTAGCACGTTCCTATCTACAAGCAGGAATAAAACTAGTTCAGACTTTCAGAATGTGTGTTTGCTGTTCTGAGGTTCCATATATTTGCAAGTAAATATTGTTTTTTATATATTTTCATCCAAATTGCATCCCCAAAATTATCCCAAGGGACATTTTGAATTCAGGAATCTATATATTCAAGATTCCCCTAAATATTTCAACTTGGTGTTCCTCATTGTCTTGGTTCAGTGGCTCGAGATTCATCTCAATCCCATGGAATGCCCTCCTTCATAAATTATAGACCTGTGACCCCCTACCCTCAAATCACCTTCAATAGTCTATGGATAAACTATGGATTTAATTTCTAGACTTGACCAACCAACCAGCTTCTGACTCCTTCAGTAATGAAGAATTTATAGTCTTTTAGAAGTTGCTGATGACCCAGCATTGTTCACACCCTTGGATTGTGCTGATTAGGGTTGCTTTGTGTTATAGAGTTACAGATTCCTCATCATTGGTTTTACAATTGTTTATTTGAATCCTCCAAAGAAAGAAAAAGTGGTCCATGGAAATATATGGCTTTGAGTAGACAACAGAACATTTCCCCCTTTCCCTTAATTAATGAAGAGTCTTCCCATTTAACTCACTTTGGCTTGGAAATTTTGTTCCACGTGATCTTTGTATTCCTTGATTTGTTGTTCCTGCTCTTTTCTGAGCTCCTGGAGAGAATTTATGAGTTTAGCTTCATATTCCTGCTGACTGCCGGATACCATCCCTTGAATCCTGCTCTCGTAAAGTTGCTTCTTGTTTTTGAGTTCCTGAGAGAAGAAAGAAATGGCGTTGCAAAGGAAGTATTTTGTTAAACTTAATCCCTAAACAAAGGCTTTCATTCAACTGACAAATCTGGACACACACCCCAGCCCCAAATAAACTGTGGGCTGAGTTTGGACATCCCTAACGCAACCTCATTCAAAATAACACAGGTAGAATTTTCAAATCCGCAAAGATGTTCTGTTCTTGAAATTTAAGTGATGCCACTTGGTCTGGGTGGCTTAATTGGAATGGGGTGGGGGGAATCCTTGGTGCTGTCTTAGCTCTGTGGTTTTCCCACAGACATTTCATTACCTGACTAGGTAACATCATCAGTGCATGATCAGTTCATCTTCTCTTCTAATTGGGATCTTCGCTTGTTACTCTTGCTTCTCAAATCTGCACCCCTTCAAATTATTTGCACAAGTTGTGAAGCTCTAACACAGAGGTGTCAAACTCGAGACCCGTGGGCCACATTCTGGCCCATGGGGTACTTAGATCTGGGCCACGGGGCTGCCCTGGAAATAGCAAAGGACCGGCCGGTGGTGCTTTGGCCAGTGAAAATGGAGCTTGGGAAGGCTGGGTTGTAGGAGGCCGTGGCAGCCGAAAATGGAGCTCGGGAGCCCATTTTCGCTGGCAGAGTGCTTGGCCTTGCCACAGGTACCCCCAACATGAGCGATGTCAAACTGTCCAAGCCCACCACCCCACCTGAGGACAAACACAACCCTGATGCAGCCCTCAACGAAACCGAGTTTGACACCCCTGTTCTAACAGAATGGATCAAATCAGCATTTTGGCCGGACATACATACATTTTCATGGAAGCTCTTCAGAAACGCCACTTGTTCTCGGAAAGATTTCACTTGATTTTCCAACTCTGCTCTTTTCAACTTCTCATTCTGAAGTTCATTTCTTGAACCTTTCAGCAGCTCCTTAAGCTGGGAAAACGATAAAAACCAAACAACCTTTGCTATGCCCAAGGAAGCATTTGCACTCTTGAAAGTTATCCTAAAGGTTAGGATTTTTAAGGGTTAGGATTTCAGCTAAGATTTTGTCTGAAGTTAATCTGCCTGTCTTTCAATTTCATTCACCTCCCCTGTAGCCTAAAGGCAAGCTATTTCAAGTTCAGCCTTATTCCAGATCATTTTAGGTCGTAAAACAGTATGCGAGCTTTTGTTATTCTTACTAATTGTAGATAAAACAAACATGCGTTACCATGTTTTTCAGCATGTAACACCGATTAGGTTCACACCCTAAAACATGTAATGTACCGTAGTTTATTTTGGCTTGGCGTACTGTGTTGGTTCTAGCCAACTTTGTGCATCGGAACATTATTTCATTAACCCAGCTAGAACTGCCAGTTAATAAACTATGGAGTACAAGCAACTTAATGACTATGTTGGCATCAGCAGAGATTCCTAAACCAGCATGGATTAGATAGCTGACATCTTCTCCCTAAGATATACGAGTTCACCTGTTCCGAGGCATTTCAAGGTGAGCGCTTAGAAAAGCAAATAAAGATGAATTTTGGAATGAGGTCATTTAAAAAAAACCAAACAGTGGTTTTAGTGCCATCCAAAAGTGGCTGGGTTGTGGAGCTCTGTGGATGGGAGGGGATTTGACGGATGGCTGGGTGTCTTTTTAAGTTGAAAAGTCCATTCAAGGTCAAATGATAGGATTGTGAATTCCCCTCCCCAATTATTATAGAAAACTACGCCTCCATGGATCTCATTCACAAGGAAATCAAACCACTACGGGTGATCCCCGACTTTGTCTAGTGAGCGTTGAAAGTTACAACGGCACTGAAAAAAGTGACTTATGGCCGTTTTTCACACTTACAGCTGTTGTAGCATCCTCAAAGTCACTTTGATGATCAAAATTCATCCGCTTGGCAACTGACTCGTATTTGTGACAGGTGGCAGCGTCCCGGGGTCGTGTGATTTCCCCCTTTGGCGACCTGACGAGCCAAATCAATGGGGGAAGCCAGATTCAATTAACAACTGGGTTACTCACTTAACAACTGCAGCGAGTCACTCAACCGCGGCAAGAAAAGTTGCAAAATGGGTCAACACTTGCTTAACAACTGTCTCGCTTAGCCATGGAAATTTGGGGCTCAATCGTGGTCGCAAGTCGAGGACTTACCTGTACTGTGAGATCCAGATCCCACCCCGCGCCATTCAGAGATCCAGAATCCCCCCATACAGCACAACAAAACAAACCCCAAAGCAAAATAAACAGGCAGTATTCTAGATAATAAAGACCAGCCCCCACGATTTTGAGATGAACACCCCCTTACAGAGGTTGTTTGGTCCTTAGATTCTTGAAGCTCTTTCTCCAAATTCTGCTGCGTGTGTAACGCGGTCGCCAGTTCAGCCTCTCTGGAGTTTAGCTGGGCATTCAGATCCCTTGCTCGAGCAACCGCCGAGCTTAATTCGTTTTCCTTTTTAGCGTTCCTGCAAACAAAGTGAGTTGCATCAGAAGATGGCTGGGCATCTCAAGCTGTGTGCTCTTTAAAACAGCTTTAAGCTTGTTAGCTTGAACGCTAGCTGATCACTTGCTTTGCCCAGCACACACTAAACCATAGTTTGTACATGGGTTATTTTGCTCATCTCAGGAATCCAGCCCCTGAGTTACATTTAGAATAG
>JAEANM010020653.1:0-12047 GCA_017656035.1 Myanophis thanlyinensis
GCCACAGGAAGCCAGTGCAGTTCGCGCAGGAAAGGTGTAACATGGGAGCTCCGAGAAGCTCCCATAATTGCCCGCGCGGCCGCATTCTGCATTCTGATGCAGCTGAACTGACTGAACCCTTTCTCAGGTTTAATCAGGAAAAAAAATTCATTCAGAAGCTATGAAAGGAAGATTCAGAATGCTTGCACCCACTTCGTATTTTGACAAGATGGAATGAAAACAGCAGGGATGCTAGACTTATTTGTAGACATCAACCCAGAAAGTTGCAATCTTACAGCTTCAAAGATTTCAGCATAATAATTTTCTGAAATATTTTCCCTTTTAAGGTGGAATTAGGGATGAGGGGGTGATGACAGTACAGCAATCTTCAATTTGTCTAGCAAAAAAAACATATAACGAAATTTGTTGAACCCATACAAAAAAAAAGTCCAACTTCAAAATATCGAAAAACTGTTGAAAACCTTAGTCCTTCTTTTTCAACTTGCCTCTCAGGTGGTCTAGGTTTGGCATGAAAATTAAGAATGCCATGGATGTGTCTCTGAAACCCTACCAGCTCAGGGTTATGCAGATTTGCTGCCTTTTATTACTGGGATATGTGGGATGCCAGGGGATTGGCTTTACTAGTTGGCAGGCTTGGATTTATCCATAACTTCAGTGGAGTGCCAGCTAGGCAGAAGACATTTGTAATGCCTGGCCAGTTCTGGACAGACTTAATTATGTCAAGACTGTGTCTCGTTAGCAACATTCTATATCCGTGATGGTGAACCTATGGAACACGTGCCGGAAGGGCATGCAAAACTATCCTGTGAAAAACATGCAGCACCACTGACTCCTCATCCCATTCTCACACAGCATTGCGTGCTGGCCTGCTGGCTTGTGCATGCAGGAGTGGCAAAACCTGGAAGCACAGCATTCCAGTGTGCACATGTGCTCTGAGAGCTGTCTGGCTGTCTGGCCAATGTGCGCATGTGCACCAACCAGCTATTTGTCACACACACATGCACACCAGGAACCCAGAAGCATGGCTGGCCGGCTCTCAGAGCAAACATGCACCAGGATGCTGTGCTTCTAGGTTTTGCCATTCCAGCATGCGCAAAAACCAGCTGGCTGGTGCGCATTGCTGCACGAGAATGGAATGAGGAGCCAGCAGTGCTGTGCATTTCCCTTCTGGCATGAAACCATTACACAGTGATGTAAAAGGTTCTCCATATTAATTCTTTACTTAGCAGAAGTACTGTGAGATACAGTACCATGCTGATTGGCAGGCCTTATAGAAAAATAATGTTCATAGGCTGTTTAAAAGTAGGAACTATTTGGGCCAGCACTCATAAGTATTAATCTGATCACCAGTTACTCATTGGTGACAGACTTAAATTTGCCTCTTTCACACAGAACTGATAAATGTATGTTACTGCTCAGCTTTAAACCAAGATTGAGCGTGCTACGAGCTAAGTGCAACTCCTATTTGTGTTGACGGAGCCAGTATAGAAGCATAAGTTTCCACCAGCATAAGAGAGAAGAAAGTGAAAGTTTTGAGTCTGCCCACCAGAAAGAAGTGGAAAGCCGAGAAAGTGACTGAAGGACAAAGCAATCTCACCCAATCGCGAAAATGATCCAAAAATCAGATTGAAATGATACAATTATTTAGCCAGCTTCTTATGTCAATATCAGACAGCCCACTGGACCAACAACAACTCACCACATGCTTCCCATGAGCAGCATTGAAGATTACCTCCATCAACATGGGGAAAAAAAGGCATGGAAGGGCCATTGACTCTGATAGTACTCTAATTTTATTTGCAGATTCCTAGTCCATCTGAACTCTCTCTTAGATGAGGAGGTCATATCTTTAGCCTTTGGGGGTTTGCTGTTTTTATAGGAAAGAGAACGTTATTAAGGATCAATTGTCAGCTCTCTTAATAGCTTCTTTCTTCCAATATTTGGCTTTAGAGGCAAATGGATGCCTCAAACATATGCAAGTCCTTCAGGTTTAAATTAATCAGTTAATTCCCAGACAAAGCCCAAGAACTTAAGTGAGCATTTATTTCTACTTTGGCCATACAAATGATGTTATACCACCCACCATGTTCTATGAGGAACAGAAGCAAGTCACAAAGGTAGTCTTACTAATGGGTTGTCTGCCTCCTTGATAGCTGCACCTAATTAAAGTAGGTAACTTTGGCACTGAAAGAGAGATTTCTTTTTTAAGGAAGGAAAGTAAAGACAAATAGAAATGAGATGTCTTTGGTGCTCTCTGAGCTTGGTTGTTTTCTTGTAGATCAGGGCTGTCAAACTTGCGTCAACACGGCGTTGTCATGTATCACAACTTTTCCCCTCTTTGCTAAACCGGCTGTGGGTGTGGCCAGTGCGTGACGTATCCAGCCCACAGGCTTCGAGTTTGACACCCCTGATGTAGATGTTTCTTACAGACTTGCCGATGATGTCACTGACAATACCTAGTTTGGATAATGAAACATCTGCAAAAAAACAACCGAGCTCAAAGAGCAGCAAGGACGCCTCATGTCAACCCTGAGCTACAAATATTTTAATTTGAAAGTAGAATTTTTTTTGGTCTCACACGTACATACTATGGCTAAAGGATTTTGAAGGAAAGGAAAAGAGCATTTCCTGGTTTAGAGATAGGCTTTCTAAGTGATCAAATGTATTTTAGGCTGCAAGGAAGATGCTTTTAAAAATCTTGAGTTATTACAACATTCAAAACTTCTTGAAGACATAGATTTCTGTAACTTTATTCATTGGCATTGAGGCTAGGCTTCAGTTAGTAGGCCCTTTAGTCTGGATCAGTATTCCTCTTGTAATGTCATTGAGCAAGGAGAGCACCTCCTTTTGTATTTTCCACAGTCAGACTGAATAATGTAGAAACACATACTGATTACCTCTAGTTGCTCTTCTGTGTTTTTCTTCAATGCCTCTTCAAATCGTTTTGCCTTGTCCTTTAGAGACTGGCTTTGAAAAGTGAGAGTGTCCACCTGGTCCTACAAATGATATTAAACACAATCATTTCTCAGCGATGATCTAATTCACTTCTGACAAAAAAAAAATAACTGTTTTAAGTAAAACCCAAGATTGGTAGCATAGAGCCTCAAGGTAAATCTGTCAGACGTGAGCTACTAATTAATGTTGAGAAAGCGCCCTATTGGCTCCAGCAATTAATGGGAGAGCAGAAAGAGAAGAAAAGGAGGAAGAAGATTTTCTCCCCTGTGGTGATGAGCCTGAACTTTATGGCCATTTCCCCTCACTATTTTGATTACACAACGTATCCTTTCCTTCACTGAAATGAGAAGTGGCTGACATGGAGGAACACTGGAGAAGGAAGTGATTGAGCCGTAGAAACAGCACAAGTATTTCCTCTCATTTCTCCATCCTTCCGTCTGTAAACTTTACTCCTCTGGATGAAATCTTATTGTGGCTGGCCTGCATGACCAAGTTCTATTTTAGATAGAAGGTATGGGTCACGGGAGAATGGCTTTCCTGCTTTCCCTCTTTGTAGGCCCTTGTGCACTTCCAAACATGGCCTCTTTGCCAGCTCTGAATCTCTGTGAACTTAAATTGTTGTCTGGGTTCCGTAACTAAGTCAACTTATTTTAAGCTGAGCTGCAAGACATTTGGAGCTATAGTAAAACTAGCCTTATCTTTGAAATGTTGCAGCTTGCAGGAGCTGCTGGCAGTTGTCCATTTCCAAGCTTGCAAGAATTTGGGATGCATTCTGCCACCTGCCTCAGAGCTTTTAGATCAGTGTTTCTCAACCTTGGTGACTTTAAGATGTTTGGACTTCAACTCCCAGAATTCCCCAGCCATTCTGGGAGTTGAAGACCAAACATCTTAAAGTAACCAAAGTTGAGAAACACTGTTTTAGATGTTCTAGCTCAGCCTGTCTTTTAAAGAGCAAGTCTGATAGTTTTAAGATCCCAAACATAGAAACTGCTCTGATATTCTTTTTAAATAAAAGTTAATGAATACACAGCAACAAGATATGATGTGTTGCATGTATGTATGTGGGACTGTTATATGCATAAGCATTAAGCAAGTGTTTTAGTTTCCTCCTGTCTACTCAAGAGTTAAAAAAAAAAAGATTTTTTGCTTTGGTTTTTGAGGATTTATAGCAGTTGAGCCCACTGGTGGCTCTCTGTCCTTGTCATTAAGTTGGCAGTTTTAATCTTTCTGCAGGTCTGTGTTATATTAGTTTAAGAAATGCCAATTGTCTATGCTGCCACATCATTCTAAGCAGAGGTGAAATTCAGCAGGTTCTAGCAGGTTCACTAGAACCGGTAGTAAGTTTTCTAAACAGTTCAGAGAACAAGTTATTAGAAGAACTCTCTTTTTGTTTTGTTTTTTTCTATTTTACAGGGTTAATCCTGTAAAGAAAGCAGGAAAAAACATTCTGGTTGCCCACCCAGTCACATGACCCCCCCAGCCATGCCCATAAGTCACGCCCACAGAACCGGTAGTAAAAAGTTTGAATTCCACCACTGGTTCTAAGGCAGAGTTGCAACAAGTGTCAAGGCACCAATTTCAGTCTTTGAAAACACAGAAAATGTTTCCCACCCAGACTAGCACACCCCCTTGTTACTTTTAAGGCGAATCATAATGTTTAGGGTTTACAAATAAAGGGTTTTTTAGTATGTTAATGCAGCAACTGTGGCTTCTTGAATAAACTGTAGATAAAATAGTCCATGGGGGCATGTGAATATAGCCAATATATGAAGAAAGCATCATCTTCATTTCTCTTTTTCTATTATCCATTCATGGAATAATATGTTACAGTATTTGAAAATGCTGGTTTATTAGTAGTGATAGCCATGATTCTGTTCCTAACTGTGATACAGTAATGCCAAAAATGCATATTGTGACATAATGTTGCAAGCATCTTATTTATTTTGCAACAGCAAGCACAAATATGAAAGGTTTAAAAAATGTGTCACAACATATATTTAGTCATTTGTCCTTCCCTTTACCTCTTTTATATTGTGATATTTATGGTGATTTAAATTTGGTTTTAATGCAACCTTTTGAAATCTGACTACAACCCATTGAACAAAGGTAAGGTATAAATCAATAATTGACAATTTACATATATATCTTTGGTATATGTTCTTGAGGAGGTGTGATGACCCAGTGGCTAAAGATTCTGAGCTTGTCAGCTAGAAAGGTTTGAGACCTGAGCACTGCATGAAGGGGCGAGCTCCTGTTACTTACCTCAGCTCCAGTCCACCCAGCAGCTCAAAAACATGCAAATACAAGTAGATAAATAGGTACCACTTCGGTTGGAAAGTAACAGCATTCAGTGTCCCTCAATGTATAGTCATGCTGGCCACATGACCACATGGAAATGTCTTCGGACAACACTGGGTCCCTTGGTTAAGAAATTGAGATGAGCACTGTTCCTTAGAACAGGACACGATTGGACAGGGGAAATATTTACTTTTAGACGTGCTTGATTCCAATGTTCATCAGAAACTCAGAAGAGCCTGACTAGATCAGGCTAGTGCAGGATTCCCATAATCTTTGCTTGCAAGGGAGCTGCTTCTGCCCTCTGATCATTTTGCCAGCTCTTTTCTAGCTCGGTGATATCCTTTTTCAGTCTTGATAACAAAAAAAAAGGTACACAATACTCCAAGGACATTTCCTCACTAGTAATTTATAGCGTCTTCTAGCATCAGCCTGCCAGGGCTGTAGTGATAATAAAACCCTGCCTTTGTTACAGTTTTATCATCCCGGTGATAGCTGGAAGTCACTATGAATCATTACTGAGCGAATAGCACAAGTGGGGTCTTATCACCAAATTGTAGAAGGGCAGTATTATATTAGCAGTTCCTTTTTCAATTTCATTTTTACTGCCTCCAAGCATGAAATTGGCCTGTTTCACAAAGGGACTGACATTTTCATCAAGCTGTGCATTACGGCTCCAAGCCAGTCATTGCCAGCTCGGGTATCATGAATATATAGACAAAGCACTCTTTAACAGGTTCTGTCAAAGTCACAGAGCTGGAAATGACTTCTAAGGTCATCTAAGCCTACCTCTTCTTTCACCAAAGCATTCTGGACAGATGGTTACCTAACTTCTTCTTTGAAGACCTACGTACCATTTCCTGAGACATTTATTTGGTTGATCTGAATCTTCTTCCCTATAATTTCAAGCTGCTGCTTCTGGTCCTACCTTAGAGGATGACAGAACAAGTCCAGCTCTTCCTTTACAATGATAACCCTTTAGAGATCTGAAGACTTTACTTCTGCAGGTTTAACATTTCAAGTTCCTTTAATTACACTGCATGGACTTTGGCTTCCACTTTTTCTGTGATCTTGTTAGCCCTTCTCTGAACTTGCTCCAATTAAATCTGTTTTAAGAACTGTAGTGTCCAGAACTAGGCACAGTAGTCCAAACTGGGATTGATGAAGCAGAATAGAACAGGACTATTATTTCTTGTGAACTGGATTGTACCCTATGAATTCATCCCAGAACAACATTGCTTCTTTAGCAGGACTTTCTACTTCTCCCTGCTAAAGTTCCTTTCTGTCCAAACAGTCTCAATCTTTTGGGATCCCCTCTCAAAACATTAGTCAGACTGGTTTTATGTAAATGTGATTTCCTCAACTTCTTAATCCAGGTTATTAATAAAAATGAATCAGGCTAGAGAAACAATGCTTTAATGTTTCCAGCATATTCCTCACTTGCTGCCTTTAAACATTATGTTGTTTGATCTTCAAAAATAATTTGAAGTAGGGGAATAAACAAACAACAAAAATAATACCCCAGAAATCTTAATCTCTGGGGGCAGGCAACTCTTGTGTATCATCGGTGTGTAATCGCAAAGCACTAATCAGGGAAATAGTAGACGATTACAGCTGGTGGAAAGAGAAACCAGCAGGTATCATAACAGACATAAACCACTCCTTAGAGTTCTCCTCAAGATACTTTAGAGCAGGGGTGCCCACACGTTTTGGGCTTGTGAGCTACTTCTGTCATAGCAGTAGCGGCAAAGCCATTTGGTCCTGCCCACTGGGTAGGAAGGGGTGGGCGGGGCTTCCTCCCAATGGGTCAGAAGGGGTGGGCGGGGCTTCCTTTCTTCTCGTGTTAGTTTTAAAAAGTTTTCTGCCTTTTGCTGTGCTTTGGAAGTGGGATTTATTTATTTATTTTATTAATGTAATTTATATACCGCCCCCTCTCCCGAAGGACTCGGGGCAGTGTACAGCCACTAAAAACACACAGAATAATAATTAAAATCAATTAAAATAATTAAATTATGGCCAATCGATTAAAATACAGTTAAAAGTTTTAAAACTCCAATTAACAAAAACCCCGTTACTTTAAAAATCAATTAAATATAGATTTAAAATTCAGTTTAAAATTAATTTCAACCCTCAGGTATCAGGCCAGGCCGGCTCATTGAAATAAGTGGGTTTTCAGGGCATGTCGGAAAGCCCGGAGATCCGTAATAGTATGGATCTCCGGGGGGAGTTCATTCCACAGGGAGGGGGTCGCCACAGAGAAGGCCCGAACCCTCGGGGTTGTCAGATGACATCGTCCCGACGATGGAACCCCGAGGAGGCCAACCCTGTGGGAACACACTGGTCGGCTGGGATTGCTCCTGGGTGAGCAGCTGGAAGAAGAGAAGTCATCGCCGCGGCTTGTGTTCGTTTTAAAAAGTTTTCCTTTCCACGAGCTGCCAATCATGATCAACGTATTGGGCACCCCCGCTTTAGAGACTGTTTCACACTGCTGCTTTTGAACTGCTGGAAGAATTTTGTTCTTCCAGAAGACTCACCTAATATAACAAGCAACATTTTAAAACCAACATACGAATAAAATACTAACCTGGAGCGACAAGCGCAACTTTTCAAAATTTTCTTCAAGTTCTCTTTTCTCTTGCTCATGAGCAGACTTCATTTCTAGAGAGGAATTTTTTTTAAAAGAAATCATACATATTTCATGATCATGCCCATGTTCGCATTTTAATATGATTTTAATGAAAACTGCAATAGTTATTTTTTTTTTAATTTGGAACTGTTGAATGAATAGTTGTTGATCCAGTTACTGTGATCTAGTGAATTTAGAAGTTAACTCAGCTGACAACCTATACAGAAAGAAAGACACCCCTCCTTTTAAATATTGATGACATTTTGTTGACCCTCAGTAATTTGTGGTTTAATAACCCATGTGTTAAAATTTAATAGCCCAACTAATTGCTATAGGCTCGTGACTTCATAAATAATAAAAACCTGTTTCAATGCTAAATTCACTCACAAGAGGGCAATCTTACTGCATAAACATTACATGATTGGAGAGGAGCAACCTGTATGTTATTTCTTACAATTATTTCAAAAAAGCATAATAATTTAGATAAGAAGTGGAATTTTATTTATTAAAGAATGATGAGAAATACATTGACGAAAGAGATGTAAAATACATTTATTATGCACTAAAATATTTTGAAAAATAATAATGATGGTTAGATGATGGCATAATTGAGAAGCAGTATTGATATTTAATTATTGACATTCCATACTTTATGAAAGTCAATAGTGCTTTTAATAATATTCTATCTTAAGAGTTGTTGCTAAGTATTTATTTTTAAAGCAGTGCCTCTGTTAGATAGACAAAGCTTCTCCAATTTTAGTGGGCCATTTGCATTGCCTTTAACTTTATCCTGCCCAGTTTTGATAGATTATAAATCCCCAGGTAGAAGCTGTTGCTAGGGATACTATGTTATAATAAAATTACTAGTCAAAAAGATACTAGAGTGATTTTTATGATTCCCCTAGCAAGCTCTGCTGAGACCAGAACTCAGTACTAATATGTGTAGAAAAGGAATTGTTAGTATCATTATTATATATAAATATCTTAGAAAGGTTAAGCCAAAATAATCTGACCTGAGCTCCCCAAAAACATTATCTTTATTTGTAGATAATATTGAGCAAAATGGACCGCCGTAAGATAGGAACTACATCTTATCTATATAACCTGGTTTTGTCTAAGTGAAATGTTAAACAAATAAGCAAAAAATTGACTGTGAGTTGTTTAATGTGGATTTCTGATGGTGGGAAAAGACAGTTTAGTACTCTTCATACATTTTGGATGAATAAAACCCTATCAGTATGATCAATTATAGAGTTTTGGGAATTATAGACAAAATATTTCGAGGGACAATGAGTATAACATAATGAAGTGTCTAATCAAAATATTTTCTTTTTAAAATAATATTTCTTTAAATGAATGGCCTGTAAAAATAAAAATAAGAGTCATGATATCAGTAAAAATAAAAATGCTTCTTGGATAATAATTCCAAAAACTGAATTTACAATCTTAGTAAGCACTGTTCCATTATTGTAGAGACCTACTGTAACTATCTAGAAAGGTTTTTAAAAACATTTAAATAAAATCTAGGTAGTTGCAATGTACATTCATTATAGACTCTTAGAATTATATGAGTCCTTCGGGAAAGGGGGTGGTATAGAAATCTTGATAATTAATTAATTAATAAATAAATAAATAAATAAACAAACAAACCCATAGAACAATTCAATTGGGGACAGTCTCAGCAGTAAGGGCAGAGTTGGGCTCACCCCCATACAAAGCCATTTTGTAATTAAAATATTCAATTACTGGCTGAAGATTCTATTCCTGGACCCAGAAGAGCAGTTTCACAACAGGCAACCTTGCACTTGGGCCATCCAACTTTCAAATGTCATCTCTCAATATGGATTCTCCATCCAATTCTCAGTCCAATCAGATCTAAAGGCCAACAAAGCCTTCAAACAAAGCGTTATTGATGTGGCTGCCTGAGATGATATTGCAGCACTTAAATGTGTCAAGTCTCTGAAGTGACTGGCTCAACCCAAGCCAGCTTCTGAGTCAGAACAATATTTGACATCTTATATGCCTCAGCAGGGGATACGGTGGCTCGGTGGCTAAGATGCTGAGCTTGTCAATCAGAAAGGTCGGCAGTTTGGTGTTTCGAATCCCTAGCGCTTCATAACGGAGTGAGCTCCTGTTACTTGCCCCAGCTTCTGCCAACCTAGCCGTTTGAAAGCATGTAATAAACACAAGTAGAAAAATAGGGACCACCTCTGTGGGAAAATAACAGCGTTCCATGCGCATTTGGCATTTAGTCATGCTGGCCACATCATCACGGAATTGTCAACAGACAGCTCTGGCTCTTCGGCTTAGAAATGGAGATGAGCACTGCCCCCTAGAGTCAGGAATGATTAGCACGTATGTCTGAGGGGAACTTTTACCTTATGCCTCAGCATCTCAGAAAAGCTTTTTCTAGAGATCACTTTGAACAACTGGGCTCCATGGTAAGACATGGGAGATTTTATGGAGTCCCAGTCGAAGAAAGAGTGTGCATTTGTGGAACACCAGCCATTGAAGATACTGAACCCATTCGTGTTAACTGCAAAGTGTACTCTCCAGAAGCTTATTAGACCCTTATTTGAAAACTAAAAAACATTGGGGCAGCCAGGAGAAACAGTAAGACTGCACACCTCATTTCAAAGTCCATCTCAAAGAAGACAGAATACATAGATTGGGGTTAACTACAGGACTGATCATTTATTTATAGTATCTGTTTATGATAAAATCAATTGATTAAAGTCTTCTTCATTCCTTTAGTTGGTGACTTTCTATAGAAGTGAGATTTTCTGTACTTATTGTTTGTTGCCTTTATTAATTTTACAAGTAACTCAAAGCAACAGATATACACAATACTCCTTCCTCCTCCTATTTTCCCCACAACAATTATGTGAAGTGGGTTTGGGCTGAGAGAGAATGACTGGTCCAAAAGTCACTGGCTTTCATGAATAAGGTGGGACTTGAACTCACAGTCTCCAGGTTTCAATCCGGGTACCTTAACCATTAGACCAACCCAATTTTAGGCACTTGAGATTAAAATAAAATAACCAAAATTTAGCTTGACACTTGAGAATTCGATTAATATTATATAATTTCCTGGACTTTTCTGGGGAAGGCATCCCACAAATTGAAATTCATCGCTCAAAGATCCACCATTTAAAATGGTAGAATAAGTGCTTGTTGGGATTACAGAATTACCTTGAATTTTGTGCTCGTATTCTTCTTGAAGTTCTGCAATGGCAATTGCGTGGCTATTTTCCATCTCTAATACGGCCACTTTCTGAGATGCTGCAATGTCATCAACCTGTTCAAATAACAACACAGAAGTATAAGAAGAACTTTAAAGAAAAAGAATAGTTAGATCTTCTGAAAACAAGAGATTACACTTGTTAGGTCTAATCCAGTAGAATTTTTACATCTGAAACACATTTTTTTTCAGCAAGTTATTCCTAACAGTGAGAAAAGTAATTGCTTGAGGAGTCAAACCTTGATTAACAGATTTTCTTCCAAACCACCTTTAAACTAGCCTGTTTATGAATGACATCTATGAATCTTTTGACTGATTATATTTGTAAATATTTTGGCGCACAGCAGGCTACCTTGAACTATGGTATGAGTCCCTATGGTTGACTTGCAAAGAGTCTACATAGTTGCAAGTAAGAACCTCGGATTTTTATGCATGCATAGCATATACTCTATTTCTTTGGTTTATCAATTAGGAGTTTCCCTAGGAACCCCAAAGACATGAATTTATATGGTATATAAATTATATAATAGATATAATTAATATATAAAATGAATAATATATAAAATTATATAATAGAGTTTTGGACATGAAGCACCATAATTGACAGGTATACAAAATATCTCAGGTTAAAAATTTAACCTGCCCCCTTGGTGCTGCAAACTCATCCTCAGTGTCCCCCACCCTCACCCCCTTTAAATGGCATTATTCACATTTTTTTCCTACAGGTTCTGTGGGTGTGGCTTGGTGGTCATGTGACTCGGTGACGTGGCTTGGTCATATGACTGGGTGGACATGTGATTGGGTGGGCATGGCCAACTTTATGTAAGAGAGAGGGAGAGGGAGGAGAAAGTGAATGAGATATAGTTGGATGAATGGTGGATGGATGGATGGATTGATAGATAGACCCATACATACATATATACATGGAGG
>JAEANM010020654.1:0-12047 GCA_017656035.1 Myanophis thanlyinensis
CGTCCTTCCCTTCTCCGTCCGTCCTTCCTTCCTTCCGTCCCCCCTCCCTCCCTCCAGCAGGCAATTAAGTGACTACTGCAGGGTGAATGAAGGAGTGAAGGATTGTGCAAGTGACTGGGAAATTGTCATGGAATATTCAAAATTAGCATCTCGTGACCAAAGCAGCAGCCTGAAAGAGGTGAAGCAGCAGCAGCCACAGCCCAACAGCAGTAAAACAGCCCCAACTTTCACAAAGCCATTGGTTCCAGATTTTGGACACGTTGTATAAGTTAGCTCCTTGAGATACCATAGTTCCAAAATTGTTTTCCAATGTTGCACCGTTTGGCCCGGTTAATAGTTACAGAAATGAGTTTTAATAGTATATAGATTGTGACTCTTTATTGACACAGCGACATAATGATTATTTTTTGTCATAGTTCCTTCACTTTTTGGTTAAAGCACTTTTTGTGTATTTTTTTTCCTTCTCTTCAATAATGCATGGTTTCCAACACTATTTATTATTTTTATGTTTGGTTCCTTTTTTTCTTTGTTAGGAATAAAAGATTAAAAAGAAAATTTAAAAAATGATTGGGGAGGGGAGGGGGGAAGTTCCTGGCCACATCTTCCCTTTCTCATGTTTTCATATTTTCTTTCATCTTACAACTCAAAACCATTGAGCGTAAGGTAGAATAGTTAAATAAATATGCCAAATGTAGAGAGATAGAATTTAAACCAATACTATGGCAACACATGCATTTTAAAGACATGGGAACAATTTTAATGTAACAAGTAAGAACTGCAATTAGAAACATGTAAAAATGCTTGCCTTTAGAATTTCTCTATTTCAGGCAATAATTATAATTACAAAAATGTTTAGAAATACACATGCAGAAGTTTTGGGAAGGAATCAGCAGGCAACACCAGCTGTTCCAAGAAGAATGTTGGCATCAGCGGAATGCATAGGGACCAAGATTAGAAAGTTTGAATCAGCAACTAGAAATACTAACCTGTCAGCATTTCTACTGTATTTCATACACTAAAATGTGTATTTCACAGCCACTTTGCCAAAGGCATGGAAGTAGCTTTCAGGACTTCAATCTGAAAGCAATTCCCTTAGGCAGAACAGAAAACAGGGGCTCTCCTTTTCATGGATGAAAGACTTAGCAGTAAACAACCCATTCACAGACCTTCCTGACACACAGCCAAAACACTTCTTATAACGTACTGCACCAAGCTGGTCCCTTCCAGATGTGTTGAGGTTAGAACTGCAAGAATTCCCCACTAAAGAGTCTGCTAGTTGGAAGTCTGAGAGCTTCCGTCCCAATATCATTAAAAGGTGCCATGGAGTGCTGATCACTCTATATGCTGTATTTTACAAGACTCGGGTTTCGGTTCATGTAAAAAACTAGAAGAAATTGCTTCCTGACTTAAAGAAAACTGTGTTGGAGAAAAACAGGGAAAGTAAGGCCTGAAGGGTGGAATGGGACAATTTGCCATGGCCAACTCACCACAGAACAATTCAACAATTCAATTTAATTATTTAGTATAATTTTAAAATATTTTTTTATTTTTTGCCATTTACTTTTCATTTGTCCCTCCTTTTGCATCCTTTCTTTAAAGATTCCACCATTTCTTTGATATTAGTGTAACTCTTGTCCTGTGGTGAGTTGCTGCGGTGAGCTGCTGTGGCGAATTGGCCATGACGAGTTGGCCGCAACAAATTGGCCACAGAGAGTCGAGTCAGAGATTGTGTAATCGAAACGCTATCGGGCCTGAAATCCACTACTAATGCAGGTCCCTTTTTTTGGAGAAGGAGATCACCACTTCCCAAAGAAACCCATCCTTACAACTATATTAAGAAATATTTTCTGGTATTAAACAAACAAATGACTTCCTTATAATTTAAACCATTGCTTCTTTTCATGCCTTAAATAGAACTCTATTCAATTTTACTTCCTCTTCTATATGACAGCCTGCAGATATTGTCTCACTGCAGGTTCCAAATGTCTCAAACAGTTTCTTTTAAGTTTCTCCTTCAAAATCAATAATTTTGATCGTTCTCTAAATCATGCTCCTGTTTATCAATGTCTTTCCAAAATCTAGCTGTCCATACTGGATGCAATATTCTACATATGGTCTGACCAATGCAGAATAGAGAGGAAAACTGACTTCAAGAAACACCATGTTTGATGCTATACTTCTGCTGATGTAGCCTATGACATTTGCTGCTCAGTTGGTTTTTCATCATCACCTTAGTATTTATATCCACTTGTGACCCACCAAAATAGTCAAATACTTATTACTTATGTTATTGCCCAGCATAGTTCCAGACCATCACATTACAGGAAATGTTTTATGAAATGTTGTATTACATCATGAACTGTTTATGGTAATTTTTATGTTATAAAGAGTTTTATAAAATTTGCCAAATTTCAATTTCAGAGAAGTCATGGGTACTGGATTTAGGACTCATTGTGTAAGTTAACTCATTTGAGATACCTTGGTTCAAAAAATGTTGTCCTATGATGCACCATTTCACCAATTAAGGGTTTAAAAAAATCATATTTTAGTAATTATATAATTTATACACCATTCAAAGGAGACAATAAAAAGCTAAAACAAAAAGGACCAGAACACATTCTGACCAACAGCCAGCACCCAGATAACAAAACAATCAAGCAGAAAACAATACCCTAATAAAGAAACGATCAAGAAGAAAATCCCACCCTCCACCTATAGTACAGAGCAGGCTACTCTATATAAACAGGGAATAAGCCCCACACTTATGATAACTAATGTTATCTAGTTGGATAATGAAACATCTGCAAGCAAACAATCAAGCTCAGAGAGCAACAATTCCTAAATCAATATGTGTAAGCACTTGCTAAGAAGTATGCCTTACTGAAAATTATGAGACTTACTTTTGAGTAAACCTCTTGTATTCATTCCTTAAATTTATACAACTTTCCAAATGGTCCATAATGGACCATTTATAATTCATGTATAATTTAATTAAATATACAATTTATAATTTATTTATAATTCATAATTCATTCCTTAAATTTATACAGCTTTTCAAATGTTCCAATTTTCCAGATGGTCCATAAGAATTCCTGTTAATAAAAAAAGTGTGTACTTGTGAATGTAAGATTATGAATAGGGTTCACATATGAGCCATTGTTGGCTTAATTATTATTTAATGAATAAACTACACCTTGGTTGGGTTGCACAACAGACTGTATCAAACAAATCTCATCATGGTTTAGCACAGTTCATGCACCAGGTCAGCACATGAAGGAAAATAACACTGATACAGTTGTTAAATGATAATTTATGATGATATAATTTACACAATAACTTTACACATAATATATTTCAGAATAATATGGGGAAGAGAAAGATAGATTTAAGTTATACCAGTCCTACATAATTGCAGCCTGTTCTATATGTGGAAGCAGAATTTTATGTAGATTCAACGATGCACTAAGTCTGAAATCAGGCTACAGTACTTGCAAATGTTAGTCTTGCTGGGATTAAGCCTGAACCCTTTTCTTCATGCAATTCTGATTGCATCTCCTGTTCAGCCCAGAGTGGAGCTACAGCATTCTAAATAAACATTCAGCCCATGCCAAAGGGAACATCCTTCAATGGCTTCTTTGGTTTAAGTCCTGTGGCAACCTGCAACACAATGCTTGAAGATTGGACTTCTTCCTACCCCATTTCATGTGATGGAAAACCACGCAGAACCACTGCAAAGCAGTGACCTGCACTGCCATCACCACCGCCACTGCACCATAGTGATTTAGAAGGATACTGTAACCAATGGTGTCAAACACAGAGATGTCCAACAGGGCTGCACTCTCCAATCCCAGATCTGCCACACTGTGCCACAGGCCATCTGCAAGTACAACCAATGCAATGCCTCTTTTGCATACCCCTGCCTAAGGGCCAAATGAATTGAAGTCCAAAACAGATTTGTTCAACCCAGTGATGGAATTCAATTTTTTTTACTACCGGTTCTATGGGCGTGGCTTGGTGGGCATGGCTGGGGGGTGGGGTCATGTGACTGCGTAAGCAGTTTCTGTAAGCAGGGCAATAAAGATTAGACTAGAAACAACACCAGAATGTTTTTTTCCTGCCTCCCTTACAGGATTAACCCTGTAAAGTGGAAAAAAACAAAAGGAAATTTCTTCTAACAACCGGTTCTCTGAACTGCTTAGAAAATTTACTACCAGTTCTAGCGAACCTGCTAGAACCTGCTGAATTTCATCTCTGGTTCAACCCAACCATACTGGACCTTCAGCAATTGTCTCAAATTGAATGCAGAACATTTAAATTTATTTAGTTAATTTATATAGCTAACCTGTCAATGTACCACATAGGGCAGCACACTATTAAAACAACTTTCAGACTATTAGAAAACATCAAGATATAGTGAGGCAAAAAGCAAATTATGCCATTAAGCAATTCAGCAATGAAAGGTAGCTTCAGAAGACCACTGATCTATAGAAACCAGATCTTCAAAGCCTTACAGGTAGGATTGGGGCCATCTGGATCTCAGGCTTTCTATTCCATAGGTGGGCACCGGGACAAAGATTTAGAGGTAACATCCCTTTATTTTTTTTCCCATTGGTCTTCCATCAGAAAACTTCATGGCATGCTACCTTTACAGCTTATAACATCTAACAGTTATACAAAAAGTGTTTTTCTGTGTTTTGGTTTTTTGTCATTGTGTGGAATTTGTTTCTGGGACTGCATGTTAGTTACCTAGGCAACCACAGATAACTAAGAACTGAAGAGGCTGTGCTGTCTAAAGAAGTCAATGCCATTGACAGGCACAGGAGATGACACAACTATAAAAACTGACAGAATATTTTTTTTATACATTTTTTCCAGATACAAGACTGAATCTTACCCATTGCCAATAGAAGAGTTTCTTGACTTCTTCTCCTATGATGTATATTTAACATGTACAAATTCTGGATTATATCAGCATAGAATACAAATGAAAAAGTAGTCGTTGTGATAAACCAGAATTAACACATGCATAATATACAGTAACTTCACACTCAACTGATATTTCCCTGCTGCCGATGTCCATTTCTGTGTTACCTTTGCAACATAGGATGGCCAGTCATTGTTTTCACTGTTTCTATAGTGGGTTTTTATTTTTGTTAAGTCACCCAGTTATTCTAAGATGAATAAATAAATGAATAAAACTACATCTTTTCTGTATATTTAGCCTTAGGTATACATTGAAGGAGCAAATATAAAAAAAACAATACAAAAGGGAGAGAAAAAAGAAAAAAAACCCAAGGCTGAATAGTGGCAAAATTAAATCTAAGCATACGGTCCACTTTTATAGCATTTGCAACACAGTTTTTTCCCTGATAGCTATAGCTGCGGAGAAAAAAACTGACATCTTTTAGGTGGGTGTCTGGACTTAAATCTAATAAAAGGAGTATACAAATGGCGTTTGGTCTGCCTATACATTTGCCCAGAAGGGCTATGAATAAATATCACGTCCCCGTAAAAAATAGTACAATAGCACATATACCACTTACTTAGCAGATCTAGAAAGGCATGGATAGGCTAAAGAATGAGTCAGAGTTGAATGGATGTAGACTGAATACAAAAATGAGTCTTCACTTAGGAATATTCACAAGTAACCAATATGAAAGAAATTCATTGAGATGGTTTAGTTATATAGAGAGAGGAAAAGATGATCTGACTTCAAAAGAGAAATAAGAAGAGTGTGTAACTAGATTGATGGGAAGGGGAAAAATTGATGAGAACCTGAAATAGAACATGCAAGAAATTAAAACAACAAAAGATGCTGGAAAGAGTGCAGAGATGATGATTAGGAAATAAAATATAGAATGGACATTTGCAGAAACTGGGTATGTCTAGTCTAGTGAAAAGAGTCAGGGCGACATGATCACAGTCTTCCAATATCTAAGGGACTGCCACCATGAAGAGGGGGTCAACCTATTTTCCAAAATATCTGAAGGCAGGACAAGAAGCAATGGATGGAAGTTAATCAAGGAGAGAAGCAACCTAGAACTACTGAGAAATTTCCTGACAGTGAGAACAATTAACCGGTGGAACAGCTTGCCTCCAGAAGTGGATGCTCCATCACTAGAGATTTTTTTAAAAATATATTTAAAAGATATTTGTCTGAAATGGTATACAGTCTTCTGCTTGAGCAGGAGGTTGGACTTCAAAGTTCCTTCCAACTCT
This sequence comes from Myanophis thanlyinensis, assembly GCA_017656035.1. NCBI lineage: Eukaryota > Metazoa > Chordata > Lepidosauria > Squamata > Homalopsidae > Myanophis > Myanophis thanlyinensis. Next base: position 6,220 of record JAEANM010020654.1, read on the forward strand.
GGATATTATGCTTTTAAAAAGGCAATGTATAAAGCAGAGGGGTCAAATTCACGGCGTCATATTGTCATCACATGACGTATCACAACTCTTTTCCCTTTCGCTAAACAAGGGGTTGGGGTGGCCAGCGCATGATACGTCCAGCCCATTAGCTTCAAATTTAACACCCCTGAAGGATGGATAAGATGGAAGCAAAGGCATTTTGTAAGGGTAGAAAAGTAAGGAGCCTTTTCCTTTTTTTCCTCATACTCTTGATTTCTTTGGCTTATTTTTAGTGACTTTCCTGCAGTTTGTTGTTTATCTGAAAAAAGAAGAGTGTGGTGATAATGTAGAAGTTAAGGAAATCAACCTGGCTTTATTTCTTCCTACCACAACTATCCCCCATAGTGGGAAAACCACAATCTGTTGCTCTCAATGTGTATGAAAGCAGACCTTGGCAAATATGTGTGGGTGAAAGGTGGGTTGAACTGTCTACTTACCAAGCAGCTTGAGTAACATGCTGTTCAGCTACTGCTGAACACAAGCCTAACACAAGGAAAAGTTATGTGTTCAGAGATATGCCAGCTGACAGATCACAAGCCCAGAGAGGGCATGGAGGATAAGGTGGGTAGGATCTGGCATAATGCACTGGAAGAAGTGCCCCCTATATCTCCAGGACTGTGGTAGTCAGCCAAGTTATTTTCAGGTGTGGCTGCACTGCTCTTTCAAAAATAGGGTGGACCCATTTTCAGAAATACTCCCAACTGACAGCTTACGGTTGCTGAGGAGAGGTTCTGAGAAGTGCTGTGGTGCTCCCACCTCTTTCCCATGGGATGCTGTTCCCAGTCCATTGTGGCCAGTTTATTGGGCTCTCAGATGTAGCAGGACACAAAGAGTAGCCATGGCAGCAAGTATTGGGACATTACCTGTGGAGTAGGCAGAACGGTGGAGAAATGGATCAAAGGGCACCGCCCTCAAGCAGAGTAATAAAAATGGAAGAAGTACAAATCCATGAAGTTGAAAAACCGCAATGCACAAAATTGGTAAATACTGGAAGCACTTGGCTCTCATTTTGGATTTAAGTCAACCTTTGGTGCAGCAACCTTAAGATTTTTAATCACAAGTCTAGCTCTGTTTCAAAGGAATGCTAAAACCTTATTTAAGAGCAGGTCTATAGCTCTTTCCAAAGACTGCATCCCAGGGATGTCCACAAGAGAGATCAATGGCATCGAAACAGTGGCCGTGACCAAGGCATTTGAAGCCCCAACTTTATTTGCAGGTATGTAGCACATATAAAAAGATGAGACTTTGAAAACAAACCATATTTAAGAAGAATTACAGGTCCCCCTTCTGTGAATTGCCCTTCATACATGATCTAAGAACAATTACTCAGTCACCTGTTCGATTGATGTGATTTTTCTTCTCCATTAAGTGCAAGATGTTGAAGCTCAGCAGTGACATCACAATAAGGCATTAAAGTAAAATTCTTCACTAGAATATTGTGATGTATTTCCTGTATCTCACCTCACATGCTACTTTTAAATTGATTTTGCCTCTGATCTTTACTCTACTTAATAATCTCCATGAAGCTATTAGTGCCTGAAGTCTGGGAAAAGAAAGAATTTAATTCAAAACAACAAAAATGAGATGCGTTCCCATATTATTCGACAGTTGACCAAAGCAGCACAAATATATGCTTTTGGCGGTCACAAACTTTTAATAGTCAACACAATTAGCTCTGGACTCTTACTAGGAGTTGCAGATATAATACAGCAGTCTTTGGAGCGAAGGAAAAAGGAAAAACCATGGGATATTGACCGTACATTTCACATGTTAATCACTGGATGTAGTACTGGACCGCTTCTGCATTACTGGTATTTATGGTTAGACAAAATAAACCCAAGAAAAGGAGTTCCGCGATTTAAAGTTGTCATCACGAAGGTAGCAATCGATCAAATCTTTGCTCCATTTTTCGGAGGTTGGTATTTTGTAATCATGGCACTGCTTCAAGGCCATAGTTTGGCAGATGGCATTGATGAATTTAGAGATAAATTCTGGGACTATTATTCGGCAGAGCTCACTGTTTGGCCAGCAGCTCAAATTTTTAATTTTCTATATCTCCCCTCAAAATACCGAGTGTTATTTGTGAATGTAATAACATTGGGATGGAATGTCTACCTTTCATATCTGAAACATCGAAGTTGAGGATTGGAAAGACTTGGTAGCAAAAGAGCCGAAGAGGAAATGCTTTCTTAAAGATGATTGCACTAGCTAAAAATATACTATATTCAGATTTGAAATATTCCCAGTGAAATTATATTATTTTTTTCCTCATAGCTTTGTAAAGATTAAACTAGATAAATATTTTATGCTAGTTGTTCTGAATAAACTTTTTTAAAAATGGATGCTCAGTTATTATTGCATTTGATTTAAACTACACGCACATCATTTTTCAATGAGAAATTATCTCTAAAAATCCTTAAAAGTGATACAGTTTAATATAGATCTGATATAAACAAATTTGGTCCATTTGCAGATTGGTCTCCACTTGACTTGGAAACATTTAATCTGAATATGTGTTCTCCAGTTTCTTCTTTAGTCACAGTTCTATGTCAGCTCTGGGATTTTCCTATTGTTCAGCTATTTGAAACAAAAATAAAATAAAAACAGGGCTATCAAAAAACAATTAAACAATTATTTAATTTATTATTCTGATTTTACATAGTTCTGCCTTAGATCATCTCAATCTATGCTTTCTTATCATTTTTTCTGTGGCCTCATGACAGTTTGCATTGTCCTTCTTCTGTTCAATGGTAATTGCCCATGAAATATTATTGCTTGATTACTCTGACAATCTGAAGTTTTAGTTACATTTGGTAAGCTAAGGAATGGCATGCGTAGATTTTCAAAATACAAATGTTGTATGTATTTTAAACATAATTCTGCAATACACCACAAAAAGTCAACTGAGAAGGTGGAGGCAAGGAAAAGTTGAATACTGTACTGTATATGTAATCAACGCATAGAAACAACTTTTAGTGGACCACCAACCTCCACTGAGTTGCCAGGAAAGGGGGAGTTGGTTTTCTTGAGATTGTTACAAGATGGCAGAAATATGAAAACGGTTACTTCAACTGATAACTCTTATCTGGTATGAACCACAGATATCATTCCCAGTGTTGGTACCAATGGTGCCAGTGGTGGGCTGCTGCCGGTTTGGACTGGTTCTTACAATTATGCGCAGTTTGGAGAACTGGAAAATCGCACCACTGACTGGCCCCACCTCACCGTCCCACCAACTCACTCATCGTGCCTCGCCTGCCTTGGGTGTTGCCTAGAGTCATCCCGCGACATAGCTGCTGCTGCTGCTGCTGCTCTGATTCCCTCGCTTGCTTCGATCACGGAGCCCAGCTGATCTCTGCCTGGTGAGTCTTCCTTCGCTTCTCACCCAGCTACTGCCACACGGCTGCGCCTTGCTTGCCTGCCTTCCCTACTCCCTTCCTTGTGGCATGCTACCCAGCCATGCTTGCCTGCCTTCTTTGAGGGGAAGGGAGCGGCCAGGCTGCTGCTGCCTTTCATTGGGGTACATGGAGCGAGATGGAGCTCCTCTCTTCTCTCCTCTCCCCCAGTTCCTGGGCATGGCAGGGCTTTCTGCCCCTCTAAAAAAAGTTCAATCAATCAATTCCAACTTCTCACGAAAGAAAAAGATCTCACAAAGTTGGAATTGGGTGAATTCTTTTTTTAAGCCTCACACAAACTTTCATTTCCCAGCACACGATGACGAGAATTGCAAGAGCTGGAAATTAGGCAGGCAAAGAAATGCTTGAGAGAAGCGAGGACATCTGGGTGGTGGTGGGTGGGAAAAACTCGGTGGCATGGGGCTGCAGTGGAGAAATGGGCAATGGAGCTGCCTGTGTGAGTTAGGGAGGAACAAAACAGTTCCATTGTATCATGCCTCCTCCTGCCAAGCGCGCCCATCCATGCTCAGTTTCTTTTGTCCCACTCAGTTTCCTATCTGGGAGCAGGCCACTCATCTGCGCTTCCCACCCCTTCCTGGAGCTTCCTACTTGCCTCTAAATGCCAGCTGAATGCTCTCCTCCCAGGCCTCTTGCCAATGGACGAGTGGCACTTCTCCTTGTAGCACTGAGCTTTTGAAATCCTGCGCCTCTTCTCTGGTTGCCGAGCCCAAGCACTCTTGAAATCCAAGAGAGTGCTGGATTTCAAAAGCCAAGCAGCTCAGTGTAGCAAAGTGTAGCCAAGCAGCTCAGAGTAGTTGTTCCAGGAAGCCACCAGCAAGTAACACAGGGCATTGCTGGAGCTGAAGAGGCTGTTGCTGCCCCAGGAAGACTCTGCTTTGATTGCCTTCTCTGGAGGGCTACCGGCCTGGCAAACTATCTTGATTCCTCCAGTTTTCTTCAACACTTGTGCAAGGAACCAAGAGCTTAGCTGCAGCATACTGCATAGTTTTCACTCCAAGCAGCCCAGGTTTGAATACGCATGGGTGGGAAAGGAGAAGTCCTCCTTAGCAAACACCAAACCATTGCAGCTACTCCAAGCCTACTGGGTTCCTTGTGAGCACTGGAAATCCAGTACTCATCCCCCTCCCAGTCAGCTCACACTCCCTCTTACTCCAGGCAACAATTCCCCCAGCGCCCCATGTGTACAATCCCATAGTATTTTCAGCCAGGGGGAAAGGTGCACCGAGGCCACCAGCAGGCTTGTTAAGGCATGCAAATTGTAATATGCTGCTGCTAAGCTCCTGGCTTCCTCGCATGAGCACAAAAAAAAAATTGGACGCTGTAGCAAGTCCAGGTGCACAATCTACTCCTCAAGCTCCCAATACCCGACAGGCTGGAAGAGAGATTCTCTGCTGTGCTGATGAGCTCGTATGGACCAAGTGGGCATTTACCCCCCCCCCCCACCTGCCCATCGCAATCCAGTGTGGCGCAGACAGCTGGAGGCAGAAAATGGGGCTTTTCCATTGGCCCTTCTTTTTTCTCCACTAGCCTCCTTTTGCCAGCATACACCAGGCCAGCTCAGCAGACAGTCGCAAACTTTAGATGGGCTTTTATTTTGTCAGCCCTGGATCTGTGTGTGCGTGTGAAGGCGCTCAGAATGGTACCTAGGAAATCCCCCTGTCTCTGCAGCATCAGGCCACCTGTGTCACCCCACTTTGCCATGAGTGATGTCAAGTTGGTCACGCCCAGTCACATGATCCCCCAAGCCACGCCCACCCAACCAGTCACTAGGCAAACTAGTTGTTAATTGCAGCTCACCATTGAATAATGCATGTGTATCATATTTACATAGCAACTTGCATCTTTATCTTAAACTGCCTTTAGTTAAGGTCAGTCTTTCTGCATGCATTGGTGCACAGCAGCAAAAGTATAATTTCCCAGCACACTATAAAAACTAACTGCTGGGAATATATGGTTTATCGATCTTAGCTTGTCTTAATATTAAGTAGCTGACTTAGATAATTTCAGTCCAATCAGTAGAAATTCCAAAAACACCTGTAACAGATATAACAGCTATCCAAACATCGGTTAGAGCTGAAATGGTGGTGAAAATCTGGAAACATTGATAAAACATCTTTAAGAAATTCACTGTCCAATGATAAAGACATACTCTCTTACACTATGGTTATATAGACACTTCTATGTAAACTAACTTATTTACATTGAAAATACAAACCTTTATTAGTTTTTATTTAAAATATCATTCCCATATATGCTGGTTTCAAATAATTTAATATGGTATGGTCATTGTAAATAGTAAAAAGGACGTTGGTCTTACCTGATACGGTCCTTCTCATCGTGGGAAGCATATGCTCCAATGTCTGGGATTTGGAT
>JAEANM010020655.1:0-12047 GCA_017656035.1 Myanophis thanlyinensis
AATAAAATTTCATTCTTTGGACTTTCGTTCTCTGGGATTTTAATTGCGTTGAGGATGTGGTGTGGAACCCTGACACTCAGGGCCATATATACTTTCCAAGTGCCTAGGGTGTGGTCTCAGAGCACCTCCATTAATTGCCACCAATATGTAAATTTCCAGGTGATAGAAGCTGAATATGAGTCCAACTATGACATGTAATGAGTAACCCTTTTAAAATATATTTTGAAGCTTTAAATATCTGCTTTAAATAAAATTGAATATCAGTTTTTATTCTGACTCTGCTTACAATTTTGTTTTAGTTCCAGTATGTTGCCCAGCATACCACCCAAATCCTATAGTTCCCAAGTTATTATTATGGGATACAACTTGGCCCATACACAGAAACCTGAGGCCACATGAAATCATTCTTAGGGCTTTATTTGGTGCCCCAAAATGCATCCCCAATGCAGTATTGAGGTCTGAAGCTAACTTGCCAAGTATTAAGGCTCAGGCCTGGGCTCGGATTCTAATCTCATGACTTCATATAAGATTTATTTATTATTTATTTATTATTTATTACATTTGTATACTGCCTCCCTCCCAAAGGACTCAAGGCGGTGCACAGCCAATAAAAACAGAAATATACAATTAAAAATCCAAATTAAAAATCCAAATAGAAAGGCCAATGAATTAAAAACCCAATATAAACAGTTATAAATTAGAAATTAATTTAAAATTTTAAAAACTAATTTAAACAATTTAAAACCAATTTAAAACCCCATTAAGTACTCATGCTTGATCTTATAAATCTTATCAGTGGTGGAATTCAAATTTCTTTACTACCAGTTCTGTGGACATGGATTGGTGGGCATGGCTGTGGGTGGGGTCATGTGACTGGGTGAGCAGTTTCTGTAAGGAGGGCAATAAAGATTAGGGTAGAAACACCACCAGAATGTATTTTTCCTGCCTTCCTTACAGGATTAAACCTGTAAAGTGAAAAAAAAAACAAAAGGAGATTGCTTCTACCAACCGGATCTCTGAACTGCTTAGAAAATTTACTACTGGTTCTTAGCGAACCTGCAGAACCTGATGAATTTCACCTCTGGATCTAATGCCTCTGCTGCTGTCAGACAATTGCCAATTTCATTGGCACCATGCCTGTATAGCAGAACTAGGCCTCTCTCCTGAATATTTAGGCCAATTAACCATGGTGAAGGCCAAATCAATAGTGAAAGAGGGAATCAGGGACATTGATTGCCTAAACCAGTGCCTCTGAATTTTATTGCCAAATGCTGGACAGTAACAAGGCCTATAATGTGGGGTATCAACAATTTAATCCTAAACATATATAATTGGTGGGCTTTTCCCAGATCCCATTGTGATGCCCCCATCAGTGCTACTAGTGGGAAGATTTCACAGGACTCCTTTTTTATAAAGATTTTTCCCATGTGGATCCAGTGACATAGAAACTCTAGTTCATGTTCTTATATGGTGCCCTTTCTATGATGATCCAAAACATGCTCTGATTGCCCCAATCATTTCCAAATATTAGGGCCACACAGATCTATATTGTGCTTATTATTTTAAGGCATGCTAACCCTATCCTCAAACATTAGGAGGCCCAAATTGCTTCACCAAGTCATACAACTGCACAACACTTTTAATCAGATGCATTGTTTTATTGTCTTATTTTTTTTCCATTGCCTAATAATGAAAATGTTAAACTATTTCTTTTTTGTTGTGCTTTTCTATTTAAAGGGCTGGTCAAATATATCTGATTTGCTGTAGCTTGCTACCTATAGCCTTTAAACTGAGCAAAGTTACACATCTCTTAGATCAGTTTTATTCCATTTGACATGGAGCATCTACTGCACGTTCAAGTAAAACTGGCTCACCTGGCTATTTAAAATTATTTGCGCAATGTGCCTGCCACTATTTCAACAAAAGGCTTTTAGACAGGTATTGGTATTATTTCTTGTCAGTGTACTACAGGTTAAAATAGCTAAATATTGGTGCTTTGTCCAAATGTTTTTTGGTAGAACTGACAGCTCCAGTAGTTACTGATTCCCTACCTTACACATCACTGTATTTTGTTATATGATGATATTATAAAGAACGTTCCAGTATGCTTAGAATGGAGTGGACTTTATTCATCATAAATGAAAATATTAATATATGAGGCTTGCATTAATTAAATTAGTAGCTGAACATTGTTTTTATATCTAAATTACAGATTTTTTATTGAGGCTTTTAAATATTGGGAATAAAATGGAAAAAGTTACATTATCTGACAAGTGTCTATTATTTTGAATTTCAGAATTTTAATTTAGTTTACTGAATTTGTTTTTTTTTTAATTCAGAAATGCATTCTCTGGATAAATGCTGCATAAAATCTAAGCTGGGATGAAAATTATTGCAGTAATGCTGAACATTTTCTTCAAGATCTAATGTCTGAAAGAAAAATTATGGAGTTTTGCTTATAACTAGTAGTATATTATTTTGAAAATCGCATACCAAAAAAACTGTAGCGAAAAATGATGCATGATAAACAAATGTAATGTGGAAATATGTTAAACTATATCATTATTATATTTATTATAAATATTCACAATGTTTAATAAGTTATAATAAAAAATCCAATGTATTGTAATGGCTAAAATGTTAGACTAGATCCTAGGTCCTAGGACAGGGGTGTCAAACTCAATTTCATTGAGGATCACATCAGGGTTGTGTTTGACCTCAGGGAGTTGAGGTGGGCATGGCTGGGGTAGGCATGGCCAGCTCAACATTGCTCATGTCGGGGGCACCTGTGCTGGACCACGGTGCTTCTGCCAGAGAAAATGGGCTCCCACATAGCTCTCCTGAGCTCTATTTTTGCTGGCAGAGGTTGCAGGAGGCTGTTGCAACAAAAAATGGAACTTGGGAGCCCATTTTCACTGGCAGAGGCACTATAGGACGGTCCATCATTGTTTCCAGGGTGGCCCTGCAAGCCAGATCTAAGAACCCCGTGGGCCAGATCTGGCTCTCAGGCCTTGAGTTTGACACCCCTGTCCTAAGAGAATGAATGGCTATGAGCAGTTGCTTTCTTTTGTAAAAGAATATTTATGAAGGGCAATGAGAATCTTACTCAGGGTCAGTAACAAATTATTATTTTATGGAACTGTGTGATGCTTATAATATCCCATATGCCATATCTTCCATGCCAAATATTTGTTCAAAATATGAGAAATTCAGTATTTATAATAATAAAATTAGCAGAATGTAAATGCTTTAAAATAGGAATATGTATAAAACATTGAATTTTTAATAAAAGTTAATTAAAGTTCCCTTTTTAATGCCTTCGGGTCAGCACTGCAATCCAGGGACTTGTTTTGGGAAAGTCTCTGCGGACAACATAATTGTCTGAAAGGAAAAAATAAATCCAGTTAACTGCCAAAAAAAAGTATGGTTTTTTTGTTGTTTAAATATCTATCATTTTTATAAATGGTTATGAATTAGTGTTTGATATATGGAGGAAAAAGGCTGTGCAATTCTGCTTTCTAATTTCGGGATTGCTAGGCAAAGCAAACTTTTAAAATTCATGTTATATTCAGCTGCTTCCTAAGGGCAGACTCTGGATCACTTGCAGCCACCTTCTTAGGCTTCATATGTGACCTAATATGAATGCTGAAGTTGTAATGCTCTTTAATTCATTGCCTTTGTATTGCTATTTACATAATTGCTCTGGAAAAAAGCTCTAGTGGCACACCTGGCAATTGTGCACATGAAGCGCAATTGTGCTCAGAAAGACAATGCACCAAGAAAGCCCAGCTATCCATTCATTCCCAAAACTCAGCTTTGTTTAATGAGGGTGAAATTAAAGCTTCTCTCCTTTCTCCCATTGCAATCTTGCTGAAGATCATTCTTTATCTACATTTTATTAGCATTGGGAAGCATCTATCCTGATTTTATTAACATTGGGAAACAACTATCCTGATTCCTGGGAAAAGGAGAGAAAGCCTAAAGCCCACTTACGATTCCATGTTAGTAATAAAATGTTCTGATTCAGGTTTTTTTCCTTAGTATGCACACATTTAAATCTGGCAACTCTATACATATTCATTCAGAAATACATTCGGCCTTTGTTTCTTGCAAATTAATTCTAGTACTCAGGCATGGCATTGAATCCTAAATCCTGAAGATCTTATAAACCTCCAAGAAGAGCTGGTCAAAGTTGTGAAAGCACCATGTGATGTGAAGAACAACAACTGCATGCTACACACGCAGGCTATGCCTGCTATCTCCAAAGGGTTAAGATGATCTCGGTAAATTCGATACTTCATCAAATGGCTGCTATTTGTGGGACTTCCTTAAAAACAGTGGAGCTGGGAGTTGCACAGAGAAAAATGTAACGCAGGTAACAATTGGCTGCAATGGTCCCTCTTGTCACTGGTGTCATGGAGGTCAAGTTTAATGATATGCCAAGTCTTCTTTGACAGTTGGCATACAGGCATGGTTTATTCAGGGCTGAAGGACTGCCATTCTTAGAAGATGTTGAACTGTCAAACTGGGACTGAACAAAGGACAGGCAGCTGATGCATTTTACATCTCCTCTCTTCATGACTGATTTTAGTAAACCTGACTGGGAACAAGTGGTTCTCCACCCCTCCCTTTGACAATCTTACCATTCCTACTGCTCATTTTCCCTTATTGAATTGTCATTTAGAAGATAAAATCTATACAGTTAATACACAAAAATTGCATCCTCTGCATTGGTGGTCTTTGAACACTTCTTTGCATTTTAATTGATTGAAATTATGAAGCAAATAATAAATTGCAAAATTGTATATTGCTTTTCTATCTGGATTAAAAGGCAGAGATGCCAGTTTTAAAATAATCCTTGCTAGTGCAGTGGTAATCTAATATATCACAATCATCCTTTAAAAAAAAGAATTTAGATCAAGGAGTATTATTATACAGTCATCCTGAAATAAAGGAGCTGTCTTTATTGTCCCATGTCTGTCCTATGAGGCTGTCTATATCAGGGGTCTCCAACCTTGGCAAGTTTAACTCTTATGGACTTCAATTCCCAATTATGGGAGTTGAAGTCCACAAGTCATAAAGTTGCCAAGGTTGGAGACCCCTAGTCTATGTCATTGTTATTGTCAGTGTTCCAATTAACAGACCCAACACAATCAAAACTCTGAAGCCTGGATTTTTCTTAAAGCATTAATGTATTAAGAATCTCATATTGGCACAGCTGATGAAAACCCAACTCTGAAAGACCCGAGGTTTTCCCCACCCAAACCAAAACCCAAAGTTCTTGCCCCAGGTCACGTGTCCATCACATGGTCCAATCAGGTCACAATCCCAACCCTGGTTGGCTTTAGTCTATGCCTTCCTAGCACCTGGTGTGAATGTCCTTGGTTCCCAAGGGAAATAATTTTATTTTAGCTACACATTCCCCCACTATCTCTATCTCTCCACTCACATTCCCAGAGCTCCAACTGGTCTAGCTGTGGGAGCCCTGATGATGCTCCAAAATGGCTTCAGGACTGACAATCATTTTATATTCAAACAATGTCAGTATGCAACGTATTCTAATACTAATCTGTGACTTTTTTTCTAATGTTATAAATAAACTCTCATGCAATCTCATATATAGTTCCCTCTAAGATGCATATCTTTGCATGTAACTTCCTCAAGTGTACATAGTGTTGGATGTTATGTTTTTGAGATAGGGAGTACAGGTATTATTTGGATTATGACCAGCATCGGGACTGGAGTTTCCATCACTAAGCAATGTAGTCAATAAAACAAAGATTTTATGTCATTTCTGTGACCCTTCAGAAATCTTATGGTCTTTTCTGGGTCTTGCAAGATGTGCTATTTCAAGAACTGCATGTCGTGTGATGCTTGAGAAACTTTCCATGGGATTGTGAGAATGGGGTATGCTATTTGGAAAATGAATGGTGAGCGCATTTTGGAAAATGAAGTCTTCTGAAGCAATTCAAGAATAGGATACCTGCAAATAGCTCTCCTGGTCTTGCAGGACCTGGAGAAACCAGAAACTTTCTAAAGGATTGCAAGAATTTGCTCATGCCATTTGGAGAATGGATGGCACAAGTGGCTAGAACCCTGGTATGAGCAGCCTCAGGAAGGAGGCCTGGTATGGCCAACAGCTGCCTTGCATACACTAGAGTCAGACCAGTCATGCCTGAGCAGCAGTAGGAGTAAAACAGCAAAGTTCAGTGGATGTGGCAAGACTTATGGAGCTCAGAATGGCAGACTCAACTTGGGGCTTTGTGCATGGTATTGGGGTGACTGACTGTAATATAGGATTTGAGGTGGCATTTCTCTGTAGCAAGGCAATGCTAGGTCTGAAGTGATGGCCTGGAGGAAGTAACAGGTGACTGAAACAGCTGAAGGCCCTGGGCCTCTACTTCAGCCCCAGCCACAATACTGCCACCATTGAGTCCTAACTACAGCAATGTCCTAGAAGGACATTGATTGAGTGGAAAGGTATGGAGGTAGGCAATTTGCAGTGATAGTGTACTGTCAAGTGTCTTAATTTTGATTGTGATCATAGGGGCACTGCAACAGCCATAATCTCAAACATGACTCATAAGTCCTTTTGGTCAATGCCATTATAATTTTGAATGGTCATAAATCAAGGACTACCTTTAGTAACTTTGTGAATTATGTCTGGCTTCATTTTATTTTAAAGTATTATGTCATCCTGCTTCCAAAAAAAGTCTCTGAAAGTTTTCCTGCATTTTCCTACCCACAAATTACTGTCTGATCTACACATCTATTCAGAAATAACTTCAGTTGATTTCATTGGAAATTACATTCAGATTTCAACCTTTAGATTTTCTTCCCTTAGAGAAGAAATAGATGCAAAGTTTCTGTTTATAACTAAGTCATTTCAAACTATTGATGGAGAACCAAATGTTCCTTCTCTGTACAAAATTCCCTGTTAATGGAAGTGTCATACAGAAGACAACTAAAACTATTAGAAGTGCCTTGTGAAACTCTTTGTCACCATATTTTCTCACTGAAAATCTGTATGATTGATTCTACCCATTCTGATTAGTCCATCTTGGTGGAATTATAAGTGATGAGAACTATCTGGGTTATGGCACATCTTCTTATTCTTCCATTATGCCTTCTACTTTGCTTATTACTTGCTTTTGGCCTTGATTTCCAGTTCTTGAGTACCTTCAAATTACTACCCCACCTTGATATAGACTTGAAACAATAGTTACAGACCTTATTCCTAATTGCAGAGTTCTGAATCCAGAAGTCAACCAACTGTGTTTATAAGCTGCAATTTTCAACTCAAGTTTTTCTTTCCCCAGCTCAAGTTAACATTACTTTTGAGCACACATGAACACATACCTGGGCTAGTTAAAGGAACAGGAGTCTTGCTTTTTAATTTGTTCTGCTGCAAATGTTGTGGTTCCTATAGGTCCAACTTGTTTTTTATATTCCCAGTTTTGTGTCTGGTTCTACCAATAAAGGAAATACAGGTAGTCCTTGAATTATGACCACAATGTAGCCCAAAATTTCTGTTCTTAAGAAATCTTAAGACATTTGTTAAGTGAGTTTTGCCCCATTTTACAATACTTCTTACCATGGTTGTTAAGTGAATTGCTGCAGTTGTTAAGTTGGTAACCCGGTTGTTATGTGAATCTGGTTTCCCCATTAACTTTGTTTGTCAGAAGGTCGCAAAAGGGAATCATGTGACCCTTGGACACTGTAACTGTCATAAGTATGAGTCAGTTGCCAAGCATGTGAATATTGATCACATGACCATGGGAATGCTACCAAAATTGTAACTGTGAAATATGATCACAAGTTGCTTTTTTTTCAGTGCTATTGTAACTTTGAATGATCACTAAATTAACTGTTGTAAGTTGAGGACTCCCTGTAATAACTTTTTCCTATTATTTTAATTACAGGAACTAATCTTATGTGGAAGAGCATTCAACTACACATCCAAGTATCTTCAAAACTGGAATAAATCATAATTTTTTTCACTATGAGACCCAGATAATTATCAGTTTCAGTTGCTACTAGGACACCCTATAGGGGTGCCATTATAATCCCCTCTTTCATACGTGTATTAAAATCTCTTTCCCCAACTCCCAGTAGATTAAAGAGCAGAGTGACATCTGTTAAAGTATTGATTTTGGACTTCCCACTTAAAGAGAATGACCTCAGATCTTTCAAAACTTCTTTTTTCTTTATATAGAAGATTGATTTCCCTAGTGTGAGACATTCAGGAACAGTCCTCTTTCTTCATAGACGATAAAAACAAAAATAACATTTAAGTAGAAGATATTAGGAGCATGATGGCTCAATGGTTAAAGATACTGAGTTTGTCAACTGGAGAGCTGACAGCCCACTTTTGAGACCTGAGCTCCGCCCAAAGTGGACGAGCTTCCTTTACTTGCTCCAGCTCCTGTCCACTTAGCAGGTCAAAAGCATGCAGATGCAAGTAGATTAATAGGTACCACTTTGGTGGGATGATAACAGCATTCTGTGTGCCTTTGGCATATAGCCATGCTGGCCATATGATCATGGAAATTGTCTTCAGATAATCCTGGCTGCATTGGCCAAGAAGCGGAGATGAGTACCATGGCTTAGAGTCAGATGCAACTAAGAGGGAAACTGTTACCTTTTAGAATATATTCAAACAATATTTTTGACAGGATTTGGAAACCCCTTAGGCTGGGGATATTTGTCATTGTTATTGTTATTGGTGGTGCAGCATAGAGTGCATGACAGAATTTCTTCTCACCTCCTTGTCCTCTCCTCATGAAAACCTTTCCTGAAAAAGTGCAATAAAATGCAAAATCCAAGGTTTTGCCTTGGAGAGGTCTTAAGCAGAGAACCAGCCCATCGACAGACAAATTAAACAATCTTGAATAAGATACGACAGTCAGTATGCAGAAAACAATGGTCCAAGAAATGAATAGCTCAATACATGGTACAACTATATTAAATATTTCTACAGGTACTTTTTCCATAAGAGAACTGTAGGTGGTTATGGATGAACCAATGACATAATATTTAGGAAAAGGTAAGTGCATACAATGCATTATGGTTTTATCAAATTGCAACTCAAGTGTTTTTCAAATATTTTCAAACCCAAGCGTTTGTGTTGCTCTTCTGTAACTATTAAAACCCCATTGTGTGTTCTTTTAATTCTATTTGCCTTGATAAATGTAAAATAAAACATCCAAAAGCATAATGGCAATCAATGTTTTTCTCGCTGTGCTTTTCTGCCTATGTAGTACTAAAACTGTTTGTCTGTTTCTCCGTTTGTACCTTAAAGTTAGCCCAAATGGTGCTTTATACTGCCATGATTTTTGGTACCTAAAGGTACATAACATCAACTAACTTAAATAATGTGTAATAAATCCAGGACCTGTTACTCCTGTGGAATTGAAATTTCCATGATATTCAGACCAGTTTTATTTGCAAAGTTGTGGTTGCTACAGGACTGTTCAGCATTGGGATAAAAAATTGGGTCAGCTTAAAATTTAATGTTCATTCTGGTCACATCAAATGGCACTTCATTTCTGTTAGAGGATGTCCAACGGGGGCACAGAGTTGTCTAGCAATTCTTAAAATGATGCTGTTTAAAAGTTGAATGAAAGGAAAGCTAAACATCATTTCTGTTTTCTTCCATACTTTTCTTCCCCTGAAGTAACCTTTTAGAAATAAAACAAGTTTATTAAGGTACCTTAATGAAGAACTTTAAAAATGGGTGGAAGGAGGGGGGGGGGGAAAGAAAATTATACCTGTTATTTTTAGTTTAGATATTTTTTCTTGGTTAAGATTTTTCAAATCTTCTCTGGAACTCTGAGAACTGGTATATTATATCAATTTTTATTTTTTTCTCTCTTTCTGCTATATATAGAACTATCCACTATGTACAGATATAGCCAATGGTAGAGAAATACAAAAGATTTCCTAATGCATGGCAGGTTATATAACTTGCTAATTATATTCTAAAACTTAAGAGCCAGGTGTTCAAATATGTGAGCCTTAATAAATAATCCCAGGAAAGTGCAAGCTAGAAGTTAGTCCAATGAAAGTGATATTTTATTGGCAACTAGGCCAACTGTCACTGATGTCAGTAGAAATAATAAAAGGAAGTCAAAAATGTTTATTAAATGGTAAGAGCATTAACTGGGCAGTACACCAATCTCATTTTATTCAACTCGTTCAACTGTATTGAGCCATTTGGGAAATTCATTTTAATATGTGGGCAAGAAAAGGGGTGAAAATCAGATTCCCTCTCTTCACTGCTAGGGAAAGCTAACCAACCACTGTTCAAATTCTCCGTGTGAACTTATTTTATTTATCTCTTATTCAAATATTTTATACTGCTTTTTAGTCAAGGGATGTTGTATGAAGTAAACTTAAACACAGTAGTCTTAATATCAGAAGACAAAACCCTAGACATATGTTTAGTTATGGGTTCAGCTCCCGCCTTTTTATATTGTTTTATTGCATTATTATAAAACACAAGTAGTGCATGATGTTATACGAGTCCAAGGAGAGTATTAACACTCTGATATATGGATAAGCTTTTAAAGATAACATGAAAGAATGTTTATATATCAATATTGGCTATGATTGTTAAAACTCATATTGGTAAGTATGAGGTTGTTTAAATTTTACATTTAAAGATAGATGTGGCATGGATAAACAACTGCAAAATACATTAAATTATTTATTGTATAATAAAGGTTATACAAGCTTAATACTTACTGTAATACTAAAGTCTCCATTGTAGTGTTACTTATTGTTGCTATGTATAATTAAAAACAAAAAGTAACAATAACAATAACATCCATAGACAAAAGTTTAAAAGAACTTACTTGATTTTTAACTTCTCCTTTTGTAAATTTGCAGTCTTTATAAACATTTAGGTCTCCTTAGAAACCTTGTTATAAATGTTTATATTTGTTATGGTGAAAATATAAATTGTACCTATGAGAACCATTCTTGTTTAAATTTGGTGACGCTTGTGTGGTGAATGTATGCTGTTAATTTTGCCAATGCTGCTTCTCAAAGTTTAAATTCTCAGTCAGATATCATTGGAATTGTATCTTTATTCCATTTTTTGTCGCTGTGAGAGTATGCATTCAGTGTTCATAACTGAATGCTAAGCAAAACTGAAGTGTTTTGACTTAACAAAAAGAAAGTAGCTTCCTCCATAATCAAATTAAAATTTCATAATCATTTTTTTTCACATTCCATTATTATATAAGGGGAGGCCTTATGTCCTGAATTTAGTTTGGGTTCTAGGACATAACAATGATTACAGATAGGTAGTGTCAATGGCATTGGGGGTGGGGAGAAAACAGATGATGGCTACAGGATAGCAATCCATAACACCATTCCTTTGGTTTGTGCGCTGATGTTACTCACATGTACAAAAAGGTGGAATTTTGACTATGATGCCATAAAAATGGGTTTATCTCAATCCTGTTAGACTGGGATACAGCCCACAGCCACCCAATGAGGTTTCATGATGAAGGTGGAGGGAACCTGGATCTCCTTGCTTCTACACTAGCTCTCTTTTATTTATTCATTTGATTTATTAAGTTGATATGCCACCCAACTCCCAATGACTCTGGGTAACTAGCAAAGAAAAAAATTTAACAACAGTGAAAAATATTATAATTGGCAAAAAATGAAAAGTAAAGAAGGCAAAAATGATCCCCTCATTCAAAAACAAAAACAAAACATGGATATGGATATGGAAAAAAAGAAAAACTCACACAACCCAAAGGGGGCTCCACCCTCACCAATGGTCTCATCAGGCACACTTCTGGGGTCCTGATAGATGGCATTGTTTAATTGAAAGAAACTGAAGCACACCAAGACCGTCAGACCAAATCTTCTCTATTGAAATAAGTGGTTCCTCTATTTAAAAGGTTGGTTGAGTCCTTTCAAAAGGTACCAGTTGTTAGAAGAAATCTCCCTTTGTTTTTTCCCACTTTACAGGGTTAATCCTGTATGGAAGGCAGGAAAGAAACATCCTGGTGTTGTTTCTAGCCTAATCT
>JAEANM010020656.1:0-12046 GCA_017656035.1 Myanophis thanlyinensis
GCGTAAGCATTTCACTGCATATCGTACCCATGTATGATTGTGTATGTGACCAATAAAATTTGAAATTGAAATTGAAAGGTTTATGAGACTGTTCCCAAGAGAATATAATTAATCTGGTGAGAGTCTTGCAACACAGGTGACTAATAATAAAACTTCTGTTTGAGACTATTCATGAGTAGTTCTCATTGCTTACACCTGACAGAGAGATACATCAAAACTCTAGGTTCACAAGTTTTTGGCTGGTGAACATACTTGGAATTTTGAATGCTTTGGATTGAGCCATAGGATTATCATAGAGAGGTTTACTGATAGAATGATTTCCATATCGGACAAGCTAACTACAAAACAAACAGTCTAACAATAAATTGGGAAAGAAAAACAAATGGAGATGTCTGTTGATAACCTGGCATTCATGGGTACCATTTAGAGCAGTGACAGTGAAAATATGACATATATCATACACTATGACATTACGGGTGACATTACTGGTATTTACTCCAGCATTCATCAACAACAATAATTATTCTCAAAAGCATGACCTGTTCTTACATAATTTCCAGAAGCTCTAGAGGTTACATGAGAATGGGGTGTCTCTTGTGTAGCCCCCAGAAATTACGTGAGAGGGCCATGCTCTTTCACGGCTTCCAGAACTTCTGGAAATTATGTGAGAATGGGACATGCTTTCACACTGTTTTCAAAGGTTGCATAGACTGCCAAAAAGCAAGAACAAAGGCCTCATGTGACCATAGAAGCTTAGGGTAGTTGGCAGGTGCCTCTTAACAGAAAGAGAACACCACCTGAAGTTTTACACATGGGGCAGATCCTGCCAACCATTGAGTTGCAGGGGCAATCATGCCATTCCCTAAGGCTCGAACCTTGAGAAACAATATGAGGCAGCCCTTTCAAATGGCAGAGGTAACACTAGGACTAAAGCCGAGACCCAGGCCTCTATTTTAGGCCTAGCCTCAGTGCTGCTGTTGACTGTTGCTATCTGTGTGCCATTTAATGCATACTAGGATAGTCTTGTATTTGAGTGGGAGATAGATATATGAGAGTTTTGTTTTGGGTGTCTGTATGTGATATGCTAGCAAAGTCAAATTAGACATTTTCAGAATTTTTGACACTTCAAACTCAAAAGTTTCATTATCATTGATCTAGAGAGACAAGTGTTACTTATGAAGACTGCTTTTGATCAGTTTTAATTGATATACTGTTGGTGTTTCTGTGTGGAAAAATTAGCCCTTGGCTACTTTCTCCAAGACTGAAAGCACCAGATTTGGTCCTTAAATGACCCTCAGTGTGTGGGTGGAAATGAGTCCAAAATTTGCAGTCTCAACAACACTTGTGACATCATTTCACTAGCCTTACAGAGCTTTAGTAAACACTAAAACACTATATAAATACTATAAAAATGCTTGCTGAGTCATGTTTTAGACAGCATAAATGGATTTTGGATAAGCTATTTTTTCAACTTTGCTATTTATTCCAGTTTTCATAAACATGAAATCAAGGATACTAAAAGCATACCATCAGTCACTGAATATTCATTCTCTTATTTTCCCACCTCTGGAAATCTTACAAGTGATACAAAAGTTAGTGTTAAAACTGTTGTACTCTTCATTTTTTTGTACTTTTCCCAAAATGCAATAGACAGATAATTCCATAAATAAAAAAATATGAATGAGACAGACTCTTGAAGATTACCTAGACTTGAAGTGTCATTTCCTGATAACAGCAGATGATATAGCTGGTATTCGGTTTTGTAAAAAGGACAGCTCTGCCACCATGATGTCTTCCTCTTTTTTTGTAGCAGGCAAAAGGGCCTAAAATTGTTATGGTCTATCAAGGTGGGTACTGGCATCCAATCTCCTTGTGAGTCTATCATTTTTGCCAAAGATTTAGTTGCATTATAAAATGTCATACCTGAAGAAGAAAGTTTGTCTAAGAGAAGGAATGAGGAAAGAAACAAAATCATAGTTGAATCCCAATATAGTTTAACAATGGACAAATTACAACTGTCTGGGTTCTCACCAATCCAACCTAACTCAAACACATTATAATTTAGTTAATATTGAATCCATTCTATGAGTTACAATTTGGAGAAATCTTTTCTCATATTATCGTGTCACTTCCTAGGCTTAAAACATACATTTCTATTTGCATATTTTGTAGGGCTTTGAAGTAATCTGATATAATATTACGGTAGCTTCAGTGGTGGAATTCAACTGGTTTTACTACTGGTTCGGCTGCCGCATGGCTTCTAAAACACAAGTTTTTCCATTCTGGAGGCAGCCCAGGTTATTAGGAAGGCTGAAGAGCAGAAGTGAAATTCAGCAGGTTCTAGCAGGTTCGCTAGAACAGGTGGTAAATTTTCTAAGCAGTTTGGAGAACTGGTTGTTAGAAGAAATCTCCTTTTGTTTTTTTCCACTTTACAGGGTTAATCCTGTAAGGAAGGCAGGAAAAAAATATTCTGGTATTGTTTCTAGCCTAATTTTTATTACCCCGCTTACAGAAACTGCCCACCCAGTCACATGAACCCCCCCCCCCCAGCCATGCCCACAGAACTGGTAGTAAAAAAAAAATTCCACCACTGATGCAGAGTCCGGCAAAACAGCTGTTCCAGGCACTTTGGTGAGTAAAACAGAAAAAAAACAAAACAAAGGGGATATAGATTAGAAAGGGGCAGGGGCGGGTGGGCAGTGCCAAATTTCAGTGCTGCTACTGGTTCAGTAGAACCAGTGCATTCAGGCTGAATTTCACCACTGGGTAGCTATTCCCAAATGTGGGTAATGGGTTGTTACTTGGGGAACATATAGGTCTTCAGATTCTGTTGGATAACAACCACCAGTGCAACTCACCACTGTCTGTGCTGGAACATTGGAGATCTTCTAGTCCAACCCCCTGCCTAAGGCAAATGGCTGCCCAATATTTTCTCAAAAATAGCAATAGCACTTAGATTTATATATTGCTTTATAATGCTTTCCAGCACTCTCTACAGAATCAGCACATTGCTCCCAACAATCTGGGTTCTCATTTTATCCACTTGGAAAGGATGGAAGGATAAGTCAACCTTGAGCTTGATGGGATTTGAACCAGAGGACAGCAGAAGTACTGCTGTTCTGCAGTACTGCATTCTAACCACTGTGCCACCAAGGCTCCAAAAACCTCCAGAAAAGGAGTAGGCACAACTCTGCGAGAGGCAAGTTAATTATTCTTACAGAAAATTTATCCTTAGTTCCAGATGGACTCTTTGACCAGCTTGCACCCATTGCTTCTTGTCCTGTCCTCAGGTGCTTTCAGGAATAAATGGACCCCCTCTTCTCTGTGTAACACCTCAAGTGCTGAAGACAACTGTTATCCTTAGTCCTTCTCATTAGGCTAGAAGACCCAGTTCCCTTAATTGTTCATCATACAGTTTAGTCTTTGTTGCTCTTCTCTGCACTTTTTCTAGGGTCTCAGCTTTTCTTTCTTTATTTCTTTCTGTCTTTCTTTCTTTCTTTCAATCCCTGCTTCATTTCCGTCCCTGGGAAGTTTGCTTAATTGGAAAAATAATATTCAACAGTCTGCCGCCCACCAATAATTTTTAAAAAAATCCGCAGCCCAGCAATCTTTAAATAAAAAAAAAAACTTAATTTTTCTTACCTTTGTCTATACTTTAAAGGACGCTCCGTACAGCTGTAAAAGAGACCTCTAGCGGAACTCAATATTTGACTTATAAGGGATGGAAAAGGGGAATTTCAGGGAGTGTCTTCTAAATTCTGCTTGCGTCAGAAAGGCTTTCTTTTACTTTCCTTTTCTTCTTTTCAGAAGCCGACAATTAAATCTTATATTTTTCTGTTCCTACAAAATATTGTGGGGTTCTATGTTACGCTTACGTGGAAGTCAGGTTCGCTGAAATTAACAAGCTTATTTTTTAAATAATTGCTTGTGCGCTTTCTGATCAAGAGACCGGGGCGGCTGGTGATGAGTGTGAATTGCTCGGGAAGGGCGGGAATTATTAGAAAAGGGGTTGTTCCTTCCATCGGTAATGTCGTTTCTTAAATTAGAAATTCCACGTGTGGAGAATCGAAAATGTTGCAACGATCAACTTTCGCTACCCCAGGGGTGGGCAATTACGGCTCCTTCATGAGTCGTGGACTTCAACTCCCCGAATTCCTGAGCCAGCATGGGTGGCTCAGGAATTCTGGGAGTTGAAGTCCACGAGTCATGAAGGAGCCATAATTGCCCACCCCTGCTCTACCCTGTCATGCTAAGTCAGCTGCTGAAGATATGCGCTACTTCACGTTTTTTGTTTCAATGTTGTGGCAGGAAGAGCAGTAAATCATAGGGCAGAAAGCGATTTCCAAAACCCCTATCGCGCCCTGGAATTATACAAAGAGTGAAGAGCCAAATGAACACATTTACAGGAATGTTAAAATACTCGGAAATTCTGGGAGTTGGGCGTCTACCCATCC
This sequence comes from Myanophis thanlyinensis, assembly GCA_017656035.1. Classification (NCBI taxonomy): domain Eukaryota; kingdom Metazoa; phylum Chordata; class Lepidosauria; order Squamata; family Homalopsidae; genus Myanophis; species Myanophis thanlyinensis. The sequence goes on from JAEANM010020656.1 coordinate 4,455, forward strand.
GTTAAGATTGGAAAACACCGATTTAAAATAACAATGAGAACAACTTTGCATAGAAGGTGGACATTTTTTACTTATTGCTGTTTTGCTCTCATCACAGGACTCTTTTTATCTAAAGCCTTAAATTTACTGTGTGGTCTCAGTCTGGGTGGCTACATTTTTGTGTATTATCTCAAACACCAAACTTGACCAGGTTCCAAGTTTCTGGCAAGTTTTTTTCCTGATAAAATGACAGGAACTCATGTCTAAATGTTGATACTACATTTTCAAGAATACTTTACATGTAAAAGTGTTTCATTTTATTCATTCATTCATTCATTCATTCATTGCCTTTGCAGTTGTGAGATTCTGGGCAGTTTACAGCCAAGAAAAGTAACAACAACCCAACAACAAGGTTGGGGTTAGAAAAGACAATTTCATTGATAAGACAGCAGAAAAAAAGTTTGCTGGGCATGTTTGTGTTGTGATTAAATGCAACTATAGCAAACTTGAGAGAATAGCAGATATAGAAGTTAGAAATGGAATTAAATGTGTACTTTTTTTTGTATCTCAGATTGGCTTGCCAAGCAAAGGTTCTAATCCTTGATTTATAACTTAGTATTTAACCTGGGATTTCAGTTACTGATATGGACCCTGAGTTTTCCTTTCTGTTATTACTGTACCATGATTTTTGACAGGCAGTATCCAAGAAATGAAATTTCTTACTTAGAACAATTGTGGTTATTTCTAGCACAACTCCAGCAACAGACATAGTTTTACTACAAGTTCAATGCAATTTACATTGTGGGGAAAAATGCTATACTATAATAAATATTTTTTTCATGAGGACATAAATGGCATATTAGGACTTTTGCTGCTTTTAAAACAGATCAGGAAGTCACATTTTGGGACTCATTTATACTCCTAAAGCTATTCCAGTAAAGGTAATGGAATTTATTTGACACTTGGAAGCAACTGTTCTATTTTGGTTCATGAAAAAAATCACATTATATGGCATATTGTTTATAACAGGAACAAACATTATTTGTACAGATGGAGCCACACTGATTTCCGGATAGCAGAAACATTGTGGTTGTTGGGGTGAAGAAGTTTCCTTTTTTTCTCCTTGTTTCTGGGGTAGTTTTAGAGATTCTTTGTGTGTCCCATCTCTCAACTTATGAGATATATTTCTGAGAAATATTTGATCAAACAATCACAAAATTAAAGAAAGAAGTGCAATGTCAGAGACAGTAATAGCTGTGTCACAGTTGTAAGTCAAAGATTTGTGGAATAGGACTTGAACAAAAAAAATTGCACTTTTTAAAAAAAGGTATGTAATTAAAATATTATACACATGCATTGATTACATATCTTGACTTAATTATTGTGAAGGAATCAGAGGTGGATTCTCGCATACAAATACTTTAGTGTTGGATTTACACAGAATAAATAATAACTGTGCAGGAATTTCATAGTTCCTTTACTTCCCATTATCCAAATTTATGGCATGGATGCTTCTAGGCATGCTTAGAGATGATGATAAGTCTCTCTCCCTCCATCTCTCTCTCCTCCCCTCTCTTTCTCTCTCTCTTAAGAGTAAGATTTTTATTGAAATGTCCAAGAAATTGCTTTTCCTTAAGAGTTTAAAGAAAATTCTTTAAAAGAATTAAAGAAAATTTCTTTAAAATTAAAGAATTTTCTTTAAAAGTGAGAATACATTTAGAGTTGAGTGCAATTCCTCCATGATGAAGTTGAACCTAGCCAAGGTGAACACCATATTTTTTGGGTGATTTCTTTCTACAATCTTCTAAAATTAAATAAACTAATAAATATTTTCATAATAGTATCATTGACCTAATTTAGTCCATCATTCTGAAGTCCCAGAAATGGAGCCCTAATTGGTTGGGATCCCTCATTAAGATGTCTTCATAACTCTTGTTAATTGTGATCGATTGTGACCCCATGGACAACATTCCTCCAGGCTTTCCTGTCCTCTACCATCACCTGGAGTCCATTTAAGCTCATGCCGACTGCTTCAGAGATTCTATCCAACCATCTCTTTTTCTGCCATCCCCCTTTTTTGCCCTCAATCATTCTGTGTAGCCCAATGAAGCTATGAGCTATGCCCTACAGGGCCACCCAAGATGGACAGGTCATAGCAGAGAACTCTGACAAAACATGACCACTGGAGAAGGAAATGGCAACCCACTCCAGTATGTTTGCCACAAAATCCCCATGGACAGTACCAAAAGGCAAAAAGATACGATGCTGGAAGATGAGTCCCTTCATAACACTAAGTCATACCAATTCTCAAGTGGAGAAAAATGGCCCTGAATAAGGGGAGATTTAAAAAAAAAAATCTTCCCTTTGCTAGCCACATTCATGGTTATAATTAAGCGTAATTACAATGGATAGTCATTTTTAACATTTCAATTCTACTATGGTTAGCAAGTTTCAAGCATTGGAAAGAGGGATGCAGTGTCTCAGTAGTTTAATGAAGTTGAAACTGCCAGACAGAAATGATCTGCCCTCTGGCAGTTGAGTGGGTCCATGAGACAAAGTGAGCTCCCATCGCTTGATCCCTACCTAGCTCCTGTCCACCAGGCAGTTCAACATTGTGAGTAGATAAATAGATACCATTTTGGTAGGAGAAACCTAATTGTGTTCCTGTGTGCTAGGAATAGAAACTGGCACTGGACCTGGTCAGATGTGAGGCATCGTGACACAAGACGAGGTGAAATGAGATTAAGTGGGGGAGCCTAGAAGAGCCAGCAACCCAAGTGCTGCTAGGTAATTGGGGTAAAGTTAGTTTGCTCTCTGCACTGCACACGGGATAGATGCGCAAGCGCCAAACAGAATGAACTAGCAATCTAGATTCTAGACTGTCAGGACTGCATTGTGTGTCTAGCATTTATAGATTTCCCTGAGATTGTATTCCATACACTAAATAAATAACAAAGCATTGGAAACCCTGCCTTTATAGGCAGCACTACAGATATATAACCCTGGAAAAAATCACTTGATAGGTTGGGAGCTATATCCCAATTCAGAACCTGAGAAATATTGAACCAGATGATCCAATCCTGTACAACAGCCTAGAGAAATGCAAATTTTCAGCAAGCAGCCAGAAGATCTCTAATGTACCATATTTATTGGTGATGCTGACAGGAATTGGGGAAAGTATCATAGCACAGTATCCTGGACTATGTCCTGCACAGTGTCCACGACTTCTCTTTCAGGTGTCATGTCAGCTAGAACCATATTATTGTCACTTCTTCCCTTATGCTCTTGATCCTGAGATATCCAGCAAGTGTTACAAGACATCTGAGTCCTGCAAATTGTTGCTGTGGATGGGGCTTAGCCAAAGCATGAGCAAGCCATTTGGACACAAGTAATTTTACATGGAATATCTCTGGTTAACACCTATGGTGTCAAGTTCCAGAAATGGAATCAGATGAACACAAGACATGGAGACAGTGCACATTCATACAATTCTGGTTGAACCTGGTTCTTTAGAAATATGGGGAATGAAAAATAAACCTTGAAACTATTGGTCACTTCTTAAGACTTTGAAATCTTGAAAATTAAAATATAACCCAGACTAGAAACCTTTTCTATTAAGGTTTATGGATAAATATTTTACTTTTATATGTAACAGGAGCATGACTTTATATGTTCAGCCCTAAAAAGAACCTGCAATACCTACAATATAGAAATGATGAGTAAAGATGATGGAACTTAGCAATAATGGCTAAGTTAGCAGTCCTTGTGAAACAAAAAAAGTCACTGAATTTGAAATCCTTGGTGGACTTTTTGCAAGAGATGGGGGCGGGGGGGGGGGGGAAAGAAAAATCAAATTCTGACATGGATTTGATTGTTGTAAAATTTTAAAAATTTAAAGAAAAATATTTTTCTTTCTTGGGGGAGAAAATGGACATTACGTTATAATGTTAAACTAAGAGTTGAATGTCTTTTACAACCATGGAAGATGAAGTTGAAAGTCATTCTTTGTATTTATTTTTGTTTCTTCTCTTTTTCTGTATATCTTTCTGTACTTCTATTTCTAGCTCTCTCTCTTCCCTCTTTATCTGTATTCCTGATCATTAGTTTATGTTAGGGGTTTTTTTTGGGTTTGTTTTGCAAAATTTAATAACATAATTATGAAAAGAAAGAAAACAGTGTTGGTCAACCCTTTGCCTGGAGATCTTGCTTAAATGAATTTTTCTATCTATCACTAAGATTGCCCCAAGGAGAGCCTCATACCCTGGTTTCTCTTCAGATAGTATAAATCTTTTGCCTTTTACAAAAGATAATTATTGCTTCACATGAATTCCAAAATTTGAATAGCAGTCCAGAAGATGCTGAACGTCAAAATTCCTTTCTTTGGTTTTGATGGTTGGACCACTAGGATCAACAGCTCAGCAATATTTAGGCATCAGTGCTTACCCCTACTTCATGGAAAGGATCATGCTAAAAGCAAATATGTTTTGTAAACGTAGTCTATGCGAAAATGCCTTTAAACACACTTTGGGAAATTTGATGTGTGTAAAAAGGACATCACAGTAAACCAGAGTTTTGAACAGCTTGTTTACTGAGAATCAATCAATAATGTCTGTACAAAGATAAATTGATCCCACTTGGCTTCTTCTGCCAGCAAAAATGCTTTACCACATTTACTTAGCCCATGCTGCTTTACACAGTCTTGCTTATTACACATTACCCATTGTACTGCATTGATCAAAACCTAGTATTTTGTAATAAAAGGCTCTTATCTATTGTTCTTTGAAAACCAGCATTTCTCTCTTTCTTTTTTGAAGGAAATTCCCATTTCAGCACATTTCCCCTGAGCTAATGGGTATTTTTTTATTGGTATGCCCTAATTCACATCTCATTCTCAGCCTGGGAAAAAGCCCTAAATGCATTAGACTGCTTGCAAGTTCAATAACAATCAGAATTTCAACAATACCTTCAGCGTGCTGATATGTCACCAAGATTAAAGAAAGAGTTTTGAGGTGCCTTTACATGTGGGAACAGTTTCAAAGTCAACCTTCCCTTGCAACTAATATCATACAGTCTTACAGGAGAAATGCTTCTGCAGACCTCCAGATCAATATAGATAGTCCTTAATTAACAACCACTCATTCAGTGACCATTTATAATTATGACAGTGTTGAACAACCGGTTCTTAAGACTAGTCCTTAAAGTTCTGGAAGTCCCAGCACCCCTGAAATTACATGCTTGTGATCCAAGTGTCTGGCAATTGGCTAGCACTTAAGATGGTTGCAGCATCTCATTCACATGATCATTTGCAACCTTTCCTCTGATTTCTCACAAGCAAAGTCAATGTGGAAGCTGGCAGGGAAGGTTGCAAGTCATTCTGGTAGGTCATTTGCAGTCCAGTAGCTTTTTCTCCTTTGGAAGAATTTCGCTGCACACATTGTGCATTGACAATAAAGGATTGAATTGAATTGAACTTAGTTATACCTTTTACCCACAGCAGCCACCCACCTCTATGGCTATCCCTGCACCCTCACACACACTCCCCCGCCTACATGCCTGCCCACCAGCCTGTTTGCGAGACTTTGCAATTTCCCCACTAACCGTGCTTGTTGGAAGCTGACAGGAAGTTGTGGGTTGCTACTTAACAATGTCAATTGGGAGTGCTGGGATTGTCATTGCTAAGCTATGCAGTCATGTCACATCAAACTTTATACGGTAACTGCATCAGCTAGTGAAAGAAATTCCAGACCCAATTCCCATGGTAACCTGAGAAAGACCACCTGCAAACACAAGTCGATATAGACAAATTAAGTGGTGAATTCAGTACTTTAATTGGTGAGCCTAAAGCAGAGAGAATGAATGCTGACTAGCTGCTCAGTGCTCAGTTATTGGCTGCTTTAAATTGAGCAATAGATGAAGATGCAACGACAGCTCCAGGATCTCCATGTTGAATGTGCCTTCAACCTGCAGATGATAAGGGTAAAATGTGCAAGGAAAATGGGGCAATGGGCATGCATTGCAGATGTAAAGGAATTTCAGAATTCACTGCAAGTGTCAAGTTTTTAGAAATTGGATGGTAGTCTGCAGTGGTGAAATTCTTTTTTTTTTTTACTACCGGTTATGTGGGCGTGGCCATCACCAAGCACAGAATTACCATTACCATTACAACTTCACCAAAGTTACAATGTAATAAGAGGAGAGGCAGTTTCTGTGAGCAAGGCAATAAAGATTAGGCTAGAAACAACTGCCTTATTTACAGGATTAACCCTGTAAAGTGGGGGAAAAAAACAAAAAGAGAATTCTAATAACTGGTTACATAGAACCGGTGCGAACTGGCTGAATTCACCTCTGGTAGTCTGCAAAAAAATACTTTTTTGCTTGCTATGCACATTTTCAAATATTCAGAAATAATACTGAGAAAGGAAAAAACCTTCTACAATGTCGCAATCAGCTTGTTATTAGCTAAAACCACTAAAAAACACAACATTGCAGCACCATAAAATTTTGCAGTTGCATTTTCATAATTATTCATGTTATGCAACAGGAAGCAAATAGTTCCATATTTTTGTTTTCAGAAAACAGTTCTTTAGTTATAAATGTATAGACTCAAAGAATGTATATTCAAAATATTAAACAATGAGGTTTATACCATGTGTGAAAAGATCTTATTGAAACAATTATCACATTTATGGGCATTTTCAGATTAGGCCTCTGTCTTTGGATGCCCAGAAAAAGAAAGCATAATTTAAAAAGAAGGAACAGTGGAGAGAAACCCATACCATACCATATTGGATATAAAAATGTGAAAATGCTGAATATACAAATGCCTGCAAAATAATGATGTCATGTACTTTATTTCCTACAGAAAGTTATTTGGAATAGGATTCCACCAATGAAAACTGTTCTCATTAGAATAGTTTTTAACTCCCATCCACAATGTTTTTTTCTACTTCTACAAGCATATTCACATGTTCCTTAGTTTTGGGGTTACAGTTCTGGCAGCATTCACCACCATTTTGGAGTGACTGAAAAAATGAAGTCTACAAAATATGTTTTGTTTATTTTTTTAACCAATCCATGGCGTGCAAAATATGATTTCTGGTTACTCTTTTTTTACTAAATTACTTATTTAAAAGAGACTGTTGTCCTCTTTAAGGAAACAATAAAATATTTCCACTGCTAGGCAGTAGCTCTTGATAAATAAATGTCAGCATTATTATCATACGCCTCCTTTGCTAATATAATACTATACTATAAGTACTGCTAAAATAAATACTATTTGCAAACTCAGGGCGTGAAGTGATGATTCATACTGATGACATTATAAAAGAAAATTCAACCAAACAAGTCGCTATAGAATAGATGATATGCTTAAGTGCAATATGATAGTGTTTGCATTTTTATTTAACATTTATTGACTAAGTTTAAGTGCCATTCTTAGAAGGTGCTCATACTATGGACCAAATGTCATTTAATATCTGTGCAGAAGACTGGTTTAGAAAATAACAAAAAAGAAAAAAGAAAATGCAATGTAACTCATAGGGTAGGGTGACCAACCGTCCTCTTTTGCCCGGACATGTCCTCTTTTTACGTCCAGTCCGGGGCGTCCGGGCGGG
>JAEANM010020657.1:0-12046 GCA_017656035.1 Myanophis thanlyinensis
TGCAGCCTCCGGATGCTCTTCAAGGGGAGCCCCATGTAGAGAGCGTTGGCGTAATCCAGATGGGAGGTTACTAGGGCAGAAGTGACTGTGCGAAGAGTATTATGGCAGGCTCAGAAGAGAAAAGTCTGGGTTAGAAGGAGAAATCTCATTTCTGGTAGAAGAGATTGCCTTCACTGGGCACTTACTAACCTGAATCCTCTTGTCACTCTCCTCACCATATCTCCTTCTTTTGGAGTGTCATGCTTCAAAGGACAGAATAAGCAGTAAGGAAGACTGGTGGTTTTTTTTCCAAGGGCCATCAAAACTATTTTACAGAGTCTGACATTGTATGCAGCAATGGGAAAGATTCTTTCTCTTGCATTTTCAGATACCAAAATCCAGGCTTCTGGTATCAATACATAACTATACTACGTAATTCAGATATCATTCTCTGCCTGGCTCTTAGAAATGCTACGTATTAATATAGATAGTTCTTTATAGCTTCACAATATGTGCCCCAGCTATCAGTACAATGATTTCTGATTGGTGCAAAGGTTGATTTTCAGTTCTAAAAAGTTGCCAGATTGGTCTTCAAGTAGTTTCAGGGTGAACCTTATCGCCGATGTTCCATCACTGTATTATATATCCTATTGTGTGTATTTACATATAGTTCTAATTAAATATTACATTTTGTAACTTTTGTAAAGGGAATTGAAAGCAGTTTGAAAAATTCTGAAAGCAGTTTCTTAGTTTCTTTCCTATAATATTTCTTCTTGTATTATACAGGATATATGTCCATGGAAACAGGAAACAAAATGTTTCATTTTTATATGTTCAACGGCTATTCCAATAGACAAATGTCCATGTCAATCTTTTTATATATATATACAAGCAGAATGTAATATACCATGCCTCCTGTATAATTCCGTTTAAAATTATTGGCTTGGATAGAGTTTCAAAGAAGATGAAAATGCATAAAACCCTCTTTTGCTCTGAGAGCAAAGCACCACTCCACAGAAGGTAGGCTCAATCCAGCTGGCTTGAAGCAAGCAGCTTCATTGTATCTGGCAGTAAACCTCAATGATGGATGAAAGAATTAGATGTTGGCCAAGGAACTGCAATTCTTCTAAAAATCAAATAGTGAACAATGTAATTCCTAAAGGTCACCTCTTCAGGCAGCAGAAAAGGGGAAAGAGACAACCACCACAAGCTGTCACCATTACTTTCTTTTCCAGGAGTCAGCTTTTGAGCAGTTTCATTCTGAATTAATCTGCTTGAGAGAATTCTTAACGTTCTTATGTTGCTCCAAGCTTTCCATTTTCATGCAATGTATGAAAGATATTTATAACAACAGTCTGTGGAAACAAAGTTAGCTCAGAACCCAGGTCTTTGATTTGTGTATGTATGCTTTCAAATTAACGTTGATTCCTGGTAACTGCTTGATTAATCCTGGCAATTTTCTTGGCAAGATTTTTCAGAAATAGTTTGTCATTGCCTTCTGAGAGAGTGACTGGCCCAAGATCACCCAGATTGCTTTGTGCTTAAGGTGGAAATAGAATTCACGGTCTTCCAGTTTCTAGCCTGGTGCCTTAACCAATAAACCAAATTGGCTCTCTGGGTTTTTTTTTTATTTATTATTATTATTATTATTTCTTTCTAAAGATCAATATCTGTATATTATATTTACTTGACACCATCTTTCAAATGGCATGTATTTAAACCTCATGAAGAAATGGCAGCATAAAATTGATTAATAGTGATTTTCTCTAATTGTTTGTACAATATTGTTCCCCAATTCATCCTACTGGGATTGTTCATTCTGTTACTCCAGATTTGGGCCTGGGGGGATATTTGGTCCATGGATCTTTTGTAGGCTTGTCAGAGACAGGATGGAAAAATGGGACAGAGACAGAGAAAACACAAAATTACAGAAAAACTTATTCTGAGCGCTTATGTGAATTTATAGGGTTCAAATCCAGCCAAAATCAAAACCAGGCTTGACAATAATAACCCAGTTCCATTTTTATTGCATTATCTATTCCATACAGAATGGAAAGGAATTAAAAAAAAATCCCTATCTTATGCTAAAGTTTAATGTTCAACTTCTTCTGGATTTTAGAATAATTAATACTAGGCATAGGAGGTTCTGTTTTTAGCTGAATTGAGCATGCAAGCAAGAGTGGGGAAAAACCCTTATCCCCTTCATATAGTTTCCATAAAAATAATTTCTCTTATGAAGCTTTAGAAAAGAGAGATGTTCTCTTTGGCAACAGTAACATTTTTTTTCCAATGGCCAGTTGCAACATGGGCAAATGTCAAGTGCATTTCCCAATTCCCACTGAACTGCCTCACCCTCTACTAAGTCCATTTCTATCAACAAGTATTTTGTGTAGGAAGGCCCCAAGAGAGCAAGCAAAGAAAACATAAGAGCTAGAATTAACACAACTGTGTCTCTTCTCCAAGACCGTGTTCAGCTAGTTGTTCTATGAGAAGAAAATCAGCATAATGAAAGATCTGGATGAAGAAAACAGGAGATACTTATTCAGATGAAGTATCCTATCCCTTGGGATGATCTGACATTAGCCTTAGGAGTCCTAATACATTTTATACTTAAATTTTCCTTTTGGAGCTTTTCTAGAGTTTTTAAAGCTACTTGCAAGCTGCTTTGGCAGCATTTGTTGTGTGAAATGCAGGAAGCAAATAAAATATTTTATAATAAATAAAATAAGCAGGTTTGTCTTTTTAACTGGCATTTCTACTCGATGTGACATAACTTGTTGCACTTACTTAAAAATAGCTAATTCTGCTGGAGGAAGGTGCAGTTGTTACTACTTGTGGAATAGATGCAGCTAAAAAATAGATATGATCTCATTCTGACAAAGTTCAGAACAGTGAAACCATCCCAAACATTCATATGTCTTTTGGAGTGTTTTGCTACAACAGAAGAGGGGATATTTAGAACTTTTTGTTCTTGGAATTTTGCTAGAATGTAAGCTGCAGACAGTTGAACAGACATATAGTTGCATCTCATTACCATAGATTTACTATAAACAAAAAAATGTTCCCAATAATTAGCTCATGTAACAAATGCCAGCAAACTATAATTATGCCTTTATAGTTGAACTGAATAGTAGACTGTCTTCTCTCCAGCTGAACTCTTAACTCTATTGATAATTTAAAATTATAAGCCTGCCAAATTTACAGCAATTCAACATGTGTGACAACAGAGAAGAGAATGAAGACGCAATACTGCAGTAGTGCACCAGTATCAGAGAGATGTTCACATGTGCACCCTTGCTCGGAAAGTGATTTATGAGTGCATGCTACTGCTAATGCTGGTATTTAAAATTATAAAATCATAAGAGCTGGAAGAGGCAATTTAAGCCAACGAATTCAACATCTTGCTCAATGCAAGAATTTAAAATACAGCAGTCTAAACAGATGCCTATGTTTGCTGAAACAGAAGGCAAGCCTACCAACTGTAGGTAATTGATCCACTGCTGAACTATTCTTAAAGAGTTATAGGGCTGTTATTGTTGTTTTTAATCCACACTCATTCAGAATCTGTATTGTTGTGGCTTAAATCCATTATAAAGTCTATCTTGCACACAAGGAAAAATAGGCCTTGACCTTCTGTGTGACTTTCTTTTAGGTATTTGAAAAAGGCCTATCCTATTCCCCTCAGTCATCTTTTCTGAACGCCAAGCATACCTTTCAGCCTATCTTCATATGGATGATGGTAAGTCCTCCGCTCATCTTTGTTGCCCTTGATCCTGTTTTGTATTTGTCTGAAACTTTGACAGCTAGAACTGGAGTACTCAAGGTGAAATCTGACCAATAAACTAGAACAATTGCTTTTCAGCATTTGGAACTTATACTTTGGTTGATGCAATGTAAAACTTCATTTGCTTTCTTTACAGCCACATTATGCTGCTGGCTCATGTTCATCTTGCAATCAGTTACCATTCCAAGATCCTTTTTTGCAAGCACTTGTATTCTGTCTTATCTGAAACCTGTATTTGCATAAATAGCCTATCTTCCCCCTTAAACACCTCAATTTAAATCCTACTTGATGTAACTCATTCTATGCATCTGATGAAGTGAGCAACAGCTCATGAATGCTTATGCCTTTTAATAAAATGTGTTAGTTAGAAAAGGTACTACCATGCTTTTTTTTTTAACCAGTGCAGAGTAACACAGCTCTCTTACAAAGGGTTCTCTCTAGGCTAGTCACATGAACACCCTAAATATTGAACTGAGAGGGTTCATCAAATGCATATACTTTTTCCAGAAGTGGAAAAAGTTGATTATCTTCTGGAATGCAGTCAGTATTAAATCCAATTAAACTTTGCTCTGGGCAAAAGAAGGCCTGTATTGGGAAATCAAATTTACAAGGGTGTTGTAATTTCAAAATAAAAGGCTGTTAAAGAAGGGGCAAAAGTGGCTTTATTTAACAATATACTCAGAGATGACTAATGATTAATGTATTAAAACTGGTAGAGCTATCAAATTATTGCTAGTCCATAAGATCAATATACTCATATGGTACTGAATTTCTCTCTCCTGATTATCAATTATGGGAGCTGAAGTCCCAGTACATCAGAAGGATACCATATTAGAAAAGGCTTGCCTAGGTTGATGTCTTTTACCTTAGTCTTTTCAGAAGCTGATAAAACTGTTAAAATTACCCAGCAAAGATATTCTCCTATATGATTTATCTATTTGAAAGACCGTTTAAATAAAATTGACCCAGGTCCAGATATAAAATATGCATTATTGAAAATAATTTAGAGATTCTAAATGCATTACAAGACAACTTTCGGTGAGAAGCAACAGCATCAACAAAGAATTTTTATACTTTAGAAAAGTTGTAATATAAATTTTATACTTTTGAGGCATTATTGTTTAGATGATGAAAATGCATGTTATATTACATTTATATTATATGATTTAAAATTTTCAAATGTACGTAAATGTACGTAAAATGTACGTAAAATTGTATAGCATTAACTTCTGGTGTTCAGTATCATTCTGGCATGTGATTCAGAAATATTTTACTGAATTCAGTAATAAATTTAAATTTCTTTAGGGTTAAACCTTATAATGTCCATATAACTATCTGGAAATACATTCATTAAATACAGGCAAGACTTATTTTCCCATAAGCAATTCTATGAGGATTGAAATAACTATAGTCTTCCAGATGGTGGAATCCAATTGCCAACAGCTAGCATGGCCAATAGTTAAGGATAACAAGGTTTTTAATTTAACATCTGGACAACCACAAATCTTCCAGTCTCATTGCACAGACTTACCCTGTGTGATTACCATTACTTTTGGTCTTAAATATAATAGTACATAATTGTCAAAGATGTGTTTTATAGCACACTTTTCTTCCCAAAGGAACCTAGAATAGTTACAATTCTAAAAGCCAAAATATAAAAATTTAAATATAGTTTAATAAAGCAATATAATAAATAATAAAAATATATGGATGCTATTTAATCACAGGTAAAATACTTGATCCAACAGATTTAAAGTTCAAATGACAGAATTTTTATTGAATGTCCAGCTATATAAGCTATTTGACATTGGAATAGGCTGCCTCAGAAGATTAATGTTCCTTTATGACAGATGTTTAAGCATCATGACCTGTATCTATCTGGGATGCTGTGGGAATAGGTTTCCTGCTTTAGCAGGAAGCTGGTCTCAATGAAGTTTCAGGTTCAAATCTAAGCCATGGTGTACTATGAATCATAACACATTGGTTTCCATTTGGCTTCTGTGGCTTACTTTTCAATGTGAAGGAAACCAATGACAGAATGTGGTTTGATAAAAGCAAGTACTTATAGCTCAGGGTTGAAATGAGGGTTCTTGGTGTTCTCTGAGCTTCATTGTTTACTTGCAGACATTTCATTACCCAAACTAGTAACATTATCAGTTGGTAGTAAGGAGTGAGGCTTTGACTTTCTTTATATTCTAGGGGCTTTCCTTGTGAGTGTTGGTGGGAGTGGTCTTGGAATATCTTTGGTTGGACTGTTTACTGTTAACTTGTTTGACAGTTCCTTGATTGGGGTATTGTTTACTTCTTGACTATTGTTAATCTTGGTATTAATCTATGCTCATCTGAATGTCGATTGCTGATGGGGAGGTGTTTATTTACTGATTGTCTCTGCACATTATTTAGATGTTGTTTATGTCTATGTGTCAATTGATGGCCAATTTGTAAACTTGCAAAGCTTCCAGGAATTATCTATTGGTTTTGGACTTGGCTTGGTCTAGGATGGTCAGAGTTTCCCACCTGAAACTATGGTTAAGTCTATCGATGTTGTGAAATTACAATTTTCATCATGTGGTGTTCATGGATGCGCTCTGCCAGTTTTCTCCGTTTGTCCTACATAGTGATGTTGTAATCTTTACACTGTATTGTACACGATTCCTTTTTCTTCTTTTGGGGCTACTGCGTCTTTTGATTTATTTAAGATGTTTTGAAGGGGTTTAGTTGATTTGTGTTAGCCATGGTGGCGTAGTGGTTAGAATGCAGTACTACAGACTCCTTCTGCTGACTGCCTGCACTTTAGCAGTTCGATTCTCACTGGCTCAAGGTTGACTCAGTTCCATCCTTCAAAGTCACTAAAATGAGGACCCATTATTGTTGAGGGCAATACACTGACTCTGTAAACCACTTAGAGAGAACTGTAAAGCACTGTGAAACAGTATATAAGTCTAAGTGCTACTACTATTGTGTTCTACGCTGATTCCATGTGATTGTAATGATCTGCTGGTAGTTTCTGAGATGTTTTTGATGTATAGCAGTGTTATCCTTTTTACAGCTTGTGTTGGTTGTGTTATATTGGCTTGAGTGGTCAGACACTTTTTGATGAAGTTGCATGGATATCTATTTTGTTGGAAGATGTTGTATAAATGATCTGTTTCCTTTTTCTGTTGTTCAGGGTTGCTGCAATAAACACCCTAACCAAAGAACCGCCAAGACCACTGCCACCAACACTGACAGGACAAGCCACTAGAATATACATTGAGATTAAACCCCATTCCTTACTAGCATCTATGATGTCACCTAGTTTGAATAATGAAATATCTGCAAGAAAACAAGCAACCAAGGACCCTCACGATGTGGTGTGCTGGTCCATATGGTTACTCATTGGGAATCTATCCCCCTTGAAGCTTATATATTAAATCATGCTTAAACAAACCATGTTTTTAAAGCTCTAGTCTGCATTATTTTAGTCACAGCAATCTATTCACACCATAAACATGTGTTAACTTCCCCACTTTGAACTTCTATGAAGATTGCCAGGGATCTTTCCACACTTACCAAATGACTTCCCCAATGTCTGAATAAAAGAATTTCAAACTCGCCTTCATTATTATTTAATAAATAACTTAAGTCAGCAAACATATGAAATACTCATTCTTCCTGCTACTTTATTTAACTAAATCAGAAGCGTTCCCCAACTTGGAGCCCACAAGTGTATTACCACTCTCGTTGTCCCCAATGGGTATGCAGGCAGGGAGTAATGGGGCTTCTAATCTCACACATCTGGATAGTGCCTGTTAAAGAAAGCCAAGCGATCCACTTTTGGAGTTCCACATGAAAAGCAGCCCTTGGCATACAGCCGATTTTATATGTTTTAACACCAGGGCTTTTGAGATCCCTTCTTGACCGAAACACCAAAGAATCTTGCGTTACCTTAAGGACTAATGGTGGCATCAATTTTTATGGGTGGCAGAAGCCCCTTTCTTCAGAAGACACTCTTTGCAGACCCAGCTCTTGAAATGCAAACTGGAAGAGCTGCCACCCAGAATATTTTCCCCAGGCTGTCTTGCCGGTGACACAAAACTGACCAGAAAAAAAGATGCTTAAAACCACAGCCTGGGAACCAGACAAGGATAGCACTAGAGCAGTGTTTCTCAACCTTGACAACTTTAAGAGGAGTGGACTTCAATTCCCAGAATTCCCCAGGCAGCATTCGCTGGGTGGGGAATTCTGGGAGTTGAAGTCCACCCCTCTTAAAGTTGTCAAGATTGAGAAACACTGCACTGGAGGAACAAGGGGAAAAATGAAAGAAAATTCCCTCTCACTGATAAGGAAAACACCTTTGTAACTTTCTATTGCTGGTACCTAGCAGTACCTAGCATTTAGGCAAATGCAACGCACACCAGCGGGCTAAGTAAGGCTATCAGCTGAGGTCTTCAGGCTTGCCGCCCCGGAGGTAGGGAAGGCTGGCAGATGTGCACTAAGCCTGTTTTTGAAACTGGGCTGTGACTTCGGCGCTCCAGCCCCTTTTATAGTTTTCCCAATTAGGAACGGCTGCCTGACGTCACGGCTATCGTGGATTGGTTGTACAGCTCCGACACTCAAGGGGAGCCCCACAGCCCAGAGAAACTTTTAAAAGACTGGTTCCCCCCCACTCCTCCCCGCCAGTCTGAGCTGCCTTAAAAAGGTTAGCTCTTACCTAGGCGTACTACCAGCTTCCTCAGCCTGCCTGGTTTTGTTTTGTTTTGTTTTGTTTTGTTCTCCTCTCCCGAGAGAGGAAGACCCCTGAACTAGAAAACCAGCCCCTTCTGCAGGCTTCCAAGCTATCTTCCTCGAACTCCCTCGCCTCACGATGTATTCTTCTTAACGCGGTGCAGAAACTTGTTTGACTGAACTTGTTTGCCTCGCACGGTGCAAAAGGCAAAACGCGCGGGAAGGCGGTGGACGAGACGCCGAATCCAAAGCACTTTTTTTTTATTTTGTGGGAAAGGGTGGCCGGGTGAAGGGAGCTGCACTTTCCGAGCAACGCAAAGCGGAGGGGGCTTGCAAAGCGCCCAGGGACTCCGTGCGTTTCTTTTGTCTGCGCCGAAAGTTGGTGGGCTTTGCCTGGCGGCGAAGAAGTTTCCCCCCCTCCCCCGGAATTGGAGGAGATGACTTGGATCAGGTGGGCTTTCCTGCTCGGCGTATCTGCCTTTTGGTGCCCGACGGTTGACGCTTCCGAAAAGGCGAACGTGAGGACGGTCACCTATGTGCTGCAGCCGGGAGCGTCTCACAGCCGCCGGCCGAGCGGAAGGCAGCAGCGCCTGTTCAACCTGGAGGTGGTGGATACCCCTTACGGTAACTCTCGGCGCAGCAGCAGCAGCAGCAGCAGCACCTTGGAGCGAACTCGCCGGATGAGCAAACCAAGCAATGCCGACGTGCAGCTCCGCTTGGGTCCCACCGTGCGTCTTCAGCACAAACCTGCCGGCATCCACACGGCAGCCGCCTCCTCTTCTTCCTCCTCCTCCTCCTTCGCCAAAGCTGGGAAAATCGTCTTGCGCTCCAAGACCCAGCAGCGCCAGAGCAACAGCACCTCCAGCGCTAAGATCCACCCTAAAGCCCATCTGCGGCAGCTGCAAGGGTAAGGAGACAACGACGCTGCTTTCCCGCCTGGCCAAGGTGCTCTCGCCGTTGGAGAGCGTCTGCTCCCCCACTTCCACCCCGGCCACTTAAGATCGCGCATGCCTGTGGACTGGTGGACCCGTAATCCGATGCATGATGCTCACGCTGCTTGGGGTTTCCCACAATGCCGATCTATCCCCAATTTTGGGATCCTTTCTTTCCTTCCTTCCTTCCTTCCTTCCTTCCTTCCAGAATGCAGTTCCTGTAATTGCCAAACAGAACGACCCCAAAGAGGTTGAGGTGATTAGGACCTGCGAAAGTGATAGCATAATTATCTCTGGACAGTATCATGTTGGTCCTGTTATTTAGAGTCACTTCCAAAGCCGGCTGTTCTCCAGATGGAGTGAAACAGTAAGGCCAGCAAGCATTTGGGTGGAATTCTAGGAGTTAAGGTCCGGAGACATCTGGAAGATCACAAGTTAGGAAAAGCTGCTTTGAGTGTAGTTTAAAGGACAATGTGAAACGCTGTAAAGTTTTGGCTTAGTTATCAATCACATAAATGAACCATAGCTATAGAAACTGAAAAGAATGTAAACACATGTTGTATATGGGTCTTTTGAGTTCATGGCTTTGGTAGAGAAGCATGTGAAGCTGGATATTCTGGCTGAATGTTCATATAGATGCCTGCTCCTTTCTTGAGTAAAAGAGTATATTGTTTGTCAACATTATGCTTGATGCATGTGCTGCTGTTGAATTAAAAAAGGGCTTGGTGGTTCCCTAGTTTATAAAAATATAGGTAGTCCTCTACTTATGATTGGTCACTTAACAGTCATTTGAAGTTACAACAGACCTCCCCAGATCTACTTACCGCATGTTTTTGGAGTTATGATGGCTACATAAACTCCTGTAGTGATGTGATTACACTTTGGATGCTTGGCAGTTGACTCAGCTTTGCAGCCATTTGCATGCAGCACCTGGATCAGGTGACCACAATTTGCAACATCTTTTGTGGATTTCCGGCATTTACTTCTGATTTCCAGTAAAAAAAGCCTATTTGGGGAAATCGATTCAATTAACAACTTCCTGTTTACTAAACCATTATAAAAAATGGTCAGAACGTCAAATTCAATCACGTGACACCTCAAGTTATGACTGCAACAATTTACAACTGTAATTCCAGGCTCAGTTAGGATCATCAATTGAGGACCACCTATACCAGGGGTATCAAACTCAAGGCCCAGGGACCAGATCTGGTCTGTGGGGTATTTAGATCTGGCCTGCAGGGCCACCCTGGAAACAGCAAAGGACCGACCCCCAGTGTTTTTGCCAGTGAAAACGGGATCCCAAGCTCTGTTTTTGGCTGCCATGGCCTCCTGCAACTCTCTGCCAGTGAAAATGGAGCTCCAGAGGGTGCCCCCAACAGGAGTGACGTAGAGCTGGCCACATCCACCCTGGCTCCCCTAGATCAAACACAACCCTGATGTAGCCCTCAATGGAATCGAGTTTGACACCCCTGACCTATACTGTAGACTAAAGTGTGTTTAGCTAGTTTCATATGATCTGTAAACGCAGCTCATATGGTTAGTTTAAGAATGTTATAATAGAAAGCAGGTCTGTCTTTGAAGCACTATTCTAACACAATGTTTCTTAAACTTTTTTCTCTTGAATCCCTTTCCATTTCAAAAATTATGGAGGACCCCAAAGAACTTTTGTTTGTATGAATTATATTAATAGATATTCACTGTATTAAAAATTAAAATTGATGCATTTGCTGCCACTACTGGTTTGTTTTTACTATTTTTATGGGGTTTTAATATTGTGTTATTTTTCAGCATAAGTTGGCAAATAATTTTGATGTAGTTAATCTCTGAAAGGATCTTAGGAGACCCTTAGGGGTCTTAGGACCACACTTTAAGAAGCACCTGCCTATCTCATTAAGATCATGGATTCAAATACAGTAATGGTCCAGTTACTTGATTGGTCCAGTTTTGCTTGATTATATTTTAAATAATGAGTATGATTCAATATCTTTATTCTTTGCAGTAACCAACCATAGTTTTAAAGGGAAAAAGTAAACTTTATTTTTAGATGAATCACGCTGAGCTTATTTCAGTAGAAGCATATTATATGTGGGACAAATAGAGGGAATGCCTCTTATAAATTAGCACACCTCTTCCAATATGTTTAAAAATAATATTTTGCTTGAATTTGTATATCACTATTATTTCTTAAAAATGTAATGGTTTAGATATCATAGTCAGCATTTTGGGAACCTTATTCTTAATACTATTTATAATGATCACTGATTAAATTTTTGAGGGAAAAATTCAGACATGCTTTAAGTCACCAACTATTTTACAATATAAGGGCATTTGCAAGAGCATTCCATTTAAGCTTGTGGAAGCATAGCTTGTACTTGCAACAAAAGATGGCAGAAGTAATTCTTAAACTTGGACAAATACTCAAACTTTCATTGATGGAACCCGTCGCAGATAGGACCCATCTACTGCCTGAATGCAGAAAAGCCAAAAATCATATGATTGTAAAATCATAATATTAAATATTTGCCTTCAGCTGGCCTTTAATTATGCCCCTAAAACTGCCTCATAATATTGGTTTCTCAGGTTTCTCACCTGGCATGAGGTGGACTAGCCAATTTGATCCCAGGTTTTTTTTATTTATTTATTT
>JAEANM010020658.1:0-12046 GCA_017656035.1 Myanophis thanlyinensis
ACATACATACACATTGCATATATACATACATATATATGTGTGTGTATATGATGTATACGTTGCAGAATTGAGGAAATAACTTTCATGTTTTGTCATTGTAGAAAGTTTACAACTAGAGGATTAAATTAGTATTGCCCTACATTGTATTTAAAAAAAGGTTTACAATTTTGGTTATGGGAACTAATTGAATATTTGTCATTTGCTTAATTGTTAAGGAGAGTTTTGAGTTTCTGGACAATCCTTAAAGATTTGTTTTTCCTGCCATATATTCACAAGAGTCAATGGTTGGTTAAGGTTCCCATTTTTCCTTCAGTGAGAGAGTGGGGAATATGAATTTCTATTTTTTAAAAACAGATTCTTTGGGCATGTAATCAGAAAAAAATTATATTATCAGTTATTTAAAAATAATATTTTACTCAGATTTAGGGTTGTTTTTTTAATGGAATATATCTGTTTTACAAACATCATTTAAACAAACCTCAAATTAAGAAAGAAAATGTTTCTTCAGATTGCTTCATGAGCTACTGAATTAATTAATTGAAACCCTTGTTAGAATGTTACATCCAATTGATTTCTTTGGCAGGAGCTTATGCCTACTTCCTGATCATAATAAAATTAGTATCTGTAAATAAATCAAAAAGGGGAAGGAAAACACTCCAAATTTTCAGAAACCAATTTAATACCACCAACCATGAGTCTGGAAACCTACCAACAGCCTTTTTAAACCTGGTTCTCTGAATGTGGTAACAGCATCTTTTCACAAATTGCTATTGAACATGGGCTTTGGCTGTAGCCAAAATATTCTAAATTTAAGAAGCTGTTTTAAACTATAAAGGCATGTTTTTTCTCTCTGCAATTTAAAAAAGAAGTCAAAATTTGAAATTTTCACACTAGAAAATATTCATCCTCCAACCCCAATTTCTACTTGTTTGTCTCTAGGCTGAAGAAAATAATATGCTACATACTTGTATTTAGATTAACTTAGCTAGTATTTTAAGGTACCATGAGGTCAATGTTGCAATATAATTCTACTCTAACCACTGTGACTGACTCATAGCATACCCATCCCTATGTTGTCCTTTTGGAAAGTACTTCCAAAAATTTTAGGAAGTTTTTTTGGAATGGATTTGCAGAGTGTTTTGAAATCATGACTTCTAGTAAATTTAAAAGTACTAGGAGAATCTGCCTTTCTTGTAAGGCAGAAATGGGGAACTATAGCCCTTTTATGACTTATAACTTCAACTCCCAGAATTCCTGAATTCTGGGAGTTGAAGTCCACAAGTCATAAAAGGACCATAGTTCCCCATCCGTTATAAGGAATAACTTTCAATTCTGGCAATTATGCTATTTCCCAAAAGTTGCATGATGTTTATATTGTCAACATTTTTTTAGGCCTTATTGAGATAATACAGAATTCTTACCTTTATACAATGATGTGAAATAAATTTTATTTCTTCTACCCATCAATGGAAACTTTATTATATACACAAAAATGTGCAATCGCTGTTGCCAGTTTTTTAGCTGGTGTCAGCCTCCATATGCATCAAGTTCTTCCTAAGAATTTGGGACACCATAATGCCAAGGGTGGGCAATTATGGCTCCTTCATGACTCGTGGACTTCAACGCCCAGAATTTCTGAGCCAGCCATGCTTAGTTGAAGTCCACATGTCATGAAGGAACCATAATTGCCCACCCCTGCCATAATGTATCAGAGTTACTATTTCTTTATTATTTTCATGGGATAGCAAGTCAGACTAATTGCAGCAATAAATTCAGTATTTTTTTTTTAAGTTTGGCTTTGCCAAGTTATTGCTGGCCTTCACTCTTTCTGTGATGCATCTTCATGATCTTGATTCATATTCTTTATCTTTTTTTCTGGGAGTTAAAGAAAATGATGACATTCTACTCTTGTTCAGGGGAACGGGACTTCTTTTTTCTCTGTCACATTCTATAATGGAGAATATCCATGGAACCATTCCAAATCTTTGAGAATTTTTTTTTAATATGGAAGAAATAAGATGCTCTTTGCTAATGAAAGCTGTCTCCTAAACATAGCAACTCAGCTACCTTGCCTCTTCTGTCCTCTTACCCTTCCCTGACAGCCATGAGTATGATTTTGATATTTGATTTTGATATTTTTATTTTTATACTGTTCCTAATATATGAAGAAGGGGGGGGGGAGGTTGTATGAATAATGCTAAAATAATTCAGGAGGAGGGGGGAGAGATAGGCTGTTAAAATAAAGTACTGTATTTAACACTGTGGCTTTTAATCTGGATCTCTACCTCACTTATCCTATGATTGTGTTTGAGTGTGAGAATTTAGGGAACTTAAAAAAAGGTGACTACTGTTCATTTACGTATGTAGGAATTTTGACTCTTTCACCATTTCCCTTTCTAGCTAAAGAAGTTGCTTCTCTCACCATCCAATGTGCCTCCAAGCTATGAGGTTCAAAGAGAGAGGAATACATGGCGTCAAGGACCTCCTAAATCCAAACCTCAGCGATCGTGTGCAAAGGTATTGTTCTTGGCAGCTATAGCTTTACATAACAGTGCACTATGTTTATGTGAGATGAAATTTTTCCCAGCAATATTACACAGTTGTCATATATTCAGATCGCTAGCTCAGCATTAGTTGCGCTTATTTGGCAGTGACACTCTGGAGTCACTTTCCAGGTGATGTGGTCAGTTTTTCCTCTTTATTTCATCTTTACCTTCCAGTGAAAATACACCAAATAATTCCTGCCACCATGAGCTCCTATGAAGGTTGGGTAGTTGTTCTCTTCATATTCATAGTCCTCCTTCCCCTACATTTCTTCTTACAGGCAAGCCATAACAGCAACCATTGCTTATTTCTTTCAAAATCTTTAAGAATGGTGCTGGAAATGTTGTTCTGCAGGATAGTGAAGCTCTTTCTGTTTGATCCACCTGAAGACTAAGGCATTATAAAGGCAGACTTTGGATAAGCCATGCCAAAAAACATAGAACTTGAATCCCTCTGCATATGTCATTTATTATGAACACAATGTACAAAGTGATAGAACCATCCAAGTGTTAAAACCAATTGTTTAAAATCACACAAGAGACCTTTAAAGGTTTTTCACTTGGATGAAGGAAGTTGTGCAGTGTATTAAATAAATGAATTTGGATTGCACAGGGAAAGATAAGGAATATGGGAAGACAGAGTGTGATGAAGCCTGGGGTGGAGATAGGTATTAAGCCTTCTGTGCTTAATGTCATGTTTGTTAAGTGTGTCACATGGACAGAAAATTGACTGACGAATCTCTGCAATCTATACCATACCTCAGAAATCTTTAAAATAAGCTTTTTTAAAATAATCCCTTTCCTCTTGTTTTTCCTGCTAGCTCTTTTGAGAATCTTCTAGGCTCTACTCTTGATTTCTGATTAAGTTTAATGTATCTCCACAGCTTATATCTTTCAGGTTTTTCTGTTTCCTGATATCTGCGGGTAGATAGATAGATAAGAAACAAAGATCAAAGTAAATTTCTATCTATCCTGTATTGTGCACAGATGATCAAAGGTCTTTGAGGAAATCTGGAAAAGCATTAAAACATTAAGCCTGAGACTGGTTTTTCCATATTTCCAAAGACTTACATTACAACAAAGTACAGTTCCAGAAATAATACAATCTGTTTCCCCCCCACAAAGCTAATGTTTTTTTTTTTATTTTCTTATTGTTTTGTGAAAGTATAGAAAATTGACTGACATATTATTATAGACAAAGAGCTTGGAAGAATCCTATAATTAAAGATCCCCCTACTCTAATCCAGTCTCAATGTTTTAGGTATATTAAGCTGTTTTTTGTATAGATTACATTCGTCTATACAAATACCTCTTTTATGGGGAAAAATGTTGAATATGGATGTTTATTTCTCTTTAAGATTACATACATTTCTGTCTTTTTCTTGATGTTATTTTAAGTCATTTTCAGTTTTATTGATCGTTTCAATTAAAATGAACTCAAAAGAATGGCTAGAAGGACCAAAAGCATATGGAATTTCACAAACTGGAAATTAGCACTCACAGCACAGAGGGTTATTTGCTGGGTTAATGTGATTCTCCCTCTAGCTTATATCTTTGTAGCTGCTGAAATTGGTATGTATATATGTAGCTGAGCTGCAACTTCTGAATTATGCATTACAACTAAATGATTTGTTTCTTGCCATTGCCATCATGTCTGGGCAACTTGAGATATGTGTGTGTGTGTGTGTGTGTGTGTTGTTAAACACAGTTGATGCCAAGCACGTTGCTTTTTGTTTTTAACCATAGTCGCAGACAAGCCCAATCCTCTAGCAATGCTATCGCATCCCCACTGATCCACCTTGCAGGCAGTATATTTTTGCACACTCTTCTCATTGCTTTAATTTTCTGGAAATGAAAGTAAAGGAACTTTTCCTCTTCAGCAAGATTCTTTCCCACATTGCAATTATGATTCCACTCCCCTCCATTTTCTGCAACCACTTATGCCATCCAAACTGCAGGATTGGAACTTATGCAATGAAAACGGTGAAAGGGAAAGTACTCTCATGGCTTGGCACTTTTATCAGCTGTACTCAGTCTCAAAAGGCAAAGAAAAGAATGAAAAGAAGCCAACCTGCATGTAAAATATGATGGAACTAAGCCCGTGATGAAAGATAACAGATTCCTGCATAGAAGGGTCGATAATGACCTAATCTCTTCTCTGATTGAGGGTGGAGAGGGAAAATAACCTCCTTAGGGATCAGAATGAAAGTCCAGCCCATACTGTGCATAAATGCTTATAAAAACTATACTTTTCAAATAAAACTAACAAGTTCAAAATAGTATAACGCACAAATGTGCAAAGAGGGGAAGACTGTTATTCCCAGTAACAAAAGAAACAATATATAGATGGGGGCCTTTTATTATGTCTTTCTTTCTATGTTAATCCTAAACCCATATTTATGGATGTGAAATCAAATCTATCTCTCTATATATATCTGGTGCTTAATAAATGACTTCAAACAGAATAGAATGCCAACGCTTCTATAGAAATCATTTGAAAATTCCAGTCAGGCCAAACACATTTAGTTTATTAGAGCAATGGTTGTTTACAGGCATCTTTGAATAAAACAACATGCACAATAAAATACAACTCTTACACAATTAAGTGCAGTTAAGAAAAAGACAATTTTCCACTGTACTTTAGAGTCTTTAGGCAAAAACAGCTTATCTGATTAAATTGCAGGAGCTACATTTGCAACAAACTACATTTGTTGGTTCTAATATGATGGTTATATAAGTTTGATATAGGTTATACAGCTAATATAGGTTATATAGGGTGAAATTGAAGTAGAACTAAACAAGGGAGATATAGTTGCCATTACTGAAATTTGATGGGATGAAACTCAAGACTGGAATGTGGTGATGGAGAGATACAAACTGCTCAAAAGAAATAGACCTAACAAAAGAGGAGGTGGAGTTGCATTATTTATGAGAGGTCAGTCCATCTCTACAGAAATGCATAAAACCAAGGATGAAAGCCGCCTAATGCATATGGGTTAATATATATTGGGAGGGAGTGATATTGTCATAGGTGTATACTACAGGCCACCCAACCAAGCAGAAGAAATAGATGAACTTTTTGATAGTCAGTTAACAAATGTATGTAGAAAACACACCAAAGTAATGGGGGGGGGGGGAGGCTTTAACTACCCTGAAATGAACTAGGAGACAAACTCTGCACCAAATGGAAAATTAAACAGGTTCCTGATCATTCTAGCTAACAACTTAGTCAACCAAAAGTAAAGAAGGAAGTGGAGGGACAGGTTTACAGTAGCTTTACACTTTTTAGTTGTGTTAAATGCTTGTGCAAGCTGCAATTTCACTCTGATCGTCTTTGACACTTGTTTTATGGATCAGAAATCAATATTCCTCTTTTTGTTATGAAGACCTCCCTTATCATGGTGTTGAGAATTGGTTATTGTTATTTCAAGCATAAACCAAAGTCATTTGCACAATAATTTCCACAATATTCTATAAAACATACAGACATTTAAATGGGAATAGAAGCCATATTTAGAAAAACAATAAGCAGCCACCAGAAAATCAGATTCCGCAAATTCTCTGGAAATAGAACAGAGTATGATGATTCTGTCTGTTAAATTACTTGTTTTTGAATGTCTTCTGTCATTTAAGTCATGGAGAAATGACACTGAGAATGATTCTTCCATTGTTATTACCTAATATGAATCTATGGCATTTGATATGGATGGTTGAAAGAAAAAACCCATACAATGTTATTTTACTAGTTTGTCAGCAATTAAGTACAGTTAAATTAAGTATTTTAATTAAATATGGTATAATTAAGTCTTGAAACAGCCATTTTAGTGATGTGAAATATGTAAAGATTTGAATGATCTCTGCTGTAATATGCTTAACCACCTAGAACAAAGAAATGGATAAATTTTGGATGTCTTTTAGATGTAGCTTAACTTCCTTTTTCTCATTGCTTTTGAAGGTGGAAGGTGTCCAAGACAGAAAGTCAACTTTTCCTCAGACTCAGAGTCGGACCTGCACAGAGCTTCATAAACATCTTACTACAAGCACCACCACTAGACACTGCCTACACAGAAAAAACAGCGGGCCACTAGACAAGTGTCATGCTGACAACATTAGCACCTACTCCGTATCCCAGACACATTACACCCAAAACGAAGAGGATAGCAATCTAGGTAAAGATGTGTCGAATTGCAGTAACGGTGTAGTGCCTCCTCTCTCTTTCTCTGAGAAAGGCACTGGAGACAAGGAACTTCATGCTGCAGTGGAGCTTATCCACTACATGCATACTTATTGCCTTCCTCCAAGAAAGCTTCCACCCATGCATCCTGTTGAGGGGAAACACCAGCCTTTTCACAGTCCCTCTAAAAGAGCAAAGCCAGATCCACCCCTGCAGCAGCCTCCACTCTGTGGGAATGACAGTTGCCCATCCGGCCCTTGGCATTTCTCCAGGCACTGCAAACAATCCCGAACTCCACTTTCTGAATTTTCCATCCTGAAAGAACTGCTTGCCAGAGAACTCCCATGTGATGTGAGTAAGCCATATCGACTAGCAAAACCTGTCTACGCCTCCTTGGCCAGGTCACAGCTTCACAAGTCTTCGAGAACTTCACCTCACAATATTGGGAGGGAATCTACGGATGGCTATAATAAGCCCTCCACCAAAATAATACCCGTAATGAAAACTGAGCTGAGACAGAGTCTGAAAGTAGAGCCCGAGGCTGAAAAAGAAATTTCAGAAGAGAATGGTGCAAAACAAGGGACTCTCATGGGTCAGGGATCCTACGAGAAGCTAAGCTGCAAGCCGGACACCTCTATTTATGCTGTGCGTCGCTCTAAAAGACTCAACCCTGAGCTCAGTGTTTGGCAGTCTAAACCTCCCTCACAACCTACCATGTCATCAGCGAGCACCACAAACACATTCGCTTCAACAGAGCCCGCCCTCTGCTTATCTTGGCAAAACTTTGATACAGAAGCACCAGCAGCGGAAGTGGAAGTGAATGGCGCTGATGAGATGGACGGGGGATTCCAGAGTTTTCCAATGGAATTGCAGACCCCTTCACCAGAAAGTTCTATGGAAAGCGACACTTACGCAGCAAGTGAGAGTCAGTGCTTCACCCCCTGTCATCAAACAGGTATGTAGAAAAGGAGATCCCCTGCTATTCTCCAGTACCGGCATTTCCACATTTCTGGGAAGGAAAATATGCTTTATCGTGATAATAGAATAACAGATTACCAGTCCTAGCATTCTTCAAGATTTGTGCCTGGTGGGATATGGTCCCATATCCTCCTAGACTGACTGAATATCTTAAATGTGGTTGAAGAGAAATTTCTTTCCCCAAACCAGATACATAGATCGTTTCCTATAAAATTGTGATTGAAAAAGTGGCAGCAAAGAAAGAGTTTAGTTTTAATTGAATGGACCCAGGTCTGACAAGAAATAGATTATAGAAGCCCAGTATGCTTCATGTGAGTCACACATTGAGGGAGAAACAAGAAGCTTCTGAACTGTTGTGTTCCAATTGTGTCATAATCCATCCACTCAGGACTCAGTCATATAGGGTAGGAAAATAATTTCTCCTATGTCTGTGGCTAAATTAGGGACAGACACAGGGAAAAGTGAATCAGATTACTATTTCAGCATTGAGAGAGATGATTTATTCTTTTCCATATAATGTTTCCCAAAGCTCCCGTCCTCTCTATTAATCATAGAGTGGCAACCAGACAATAAAATTCAGCGTGGTGTGGTGGATCATTTCAATATGAAAAACTGTATGAAAGAAGAATTAATCTCCTCTCCTTCATCTCCAATACAATTCATCTACTCTGCTCTGGTTTCAAATTTACAAAATAGAAGATAAACCATGTATCTTCCATAGCTCACCTCTTTTGACCATAATCTGCTTTCTCTCTTACTAATCCAGTTTAGGGGCAGAAATATGGCCAATTGAATCATTCTGCTTTTCTCTGTTCTTTGTTTCAGAAGCACCACGGTGTCTGTCATTGCCCTTGGCACAAACGTAAGTGCAATACCCGAAATATATCTTGTGAAAGGATGATCTCGCTAAGTGTCAGAAGCCAGAAAATCTGGCAAATGGCACTCTCAGAATTTTGCAATCCTGATAACCAAGCTGTACCTTCAGTACTGCTTGGTTGATAACTATCCTTAAACTAAGCTGCTTGTGTACTAAGAGGACTTCTGGTGTAAGAGCTTAATGTCAAAATAATCTACTATTGGGTAAGAACTTCATAGTGCAGCTAAACATTTTATAGAAAGGGATGTGCAACTTACCCAAGAAAAACTCAAAATGGCTCGTGTAGAGCATAAAGCCCCATTACGGATACTGGAACTACTGATATATGCATATGCATCACTGATTCTTTATAATAAAAGCCACATCAAACTTGGGGTGTTCAGCACAGGTTGCATATTATAGCAAGGTTCCATCATTGCTAGACAGTTCCTATGTTAGGGAGATTTTAAGGGGAGGAAATTCATGGACAAATAGACATTAACCTGACAGTGACATGTCAATGTTTATACAAAACTGTATTTCTGTATATTTCAATAAACAAAGCTAAGGAAGAATGAGATGTTCGGATGGATGAAGACCAAACATTGAAGAATTTAAATTATATAGGATCGCTGTATAGTTTATCCAGAAAACCTCACTGTTTCTGCTTTCAGAAACTTGTCCATTGTGCCAAAAGGCTTTACTGTGGAGACTAGATGTTAAGTAGAATGAACCTGAAAGTAAAGTACAACTTACTTACTTCTAGTTCTTCATAAGGATTATATTAGCTGAAAAAAATGTGCTATGTTAATAATAGGATCTCTGCTATAGTGCAAATATTTATTTGCAGGAATGCCTTTGGGGTTTGTTTGCTTGCAGATAAATGGAAATTTTTTGTCATTTGTGAATAAGTAAGTCTCTCCTGGCAACCATTTTGTGACTATATCAGCCACATGCTCACAAAATTTCAAATGTGCCCCTGACTTTCAAAGTTTGTTTACTTGTGAATCCTTGTTATAGAAGTGTGGGCTTCCATGTATAAAAATGTAAAGGGGACCTGAACAAACAATGTATAAGTTTTCAGGTTTATTAGTCTATGTTGATTATGAGACCTTTTGGTTGTTTAAGTAGAAGTTAAAAGAGTTAGTTCCTTTCAAGCTTGTCAACTTCCCTACATAGTTACTTGGAGATTAGCTACTACCAGATGAGTGTCCATTTATCCAAGCTTATTAAAAACTTTTGTCATTTAAATGACAGCCATGAGGTGTCCTCCTCATGTGACATTTGATTTTCAAAGCTCCTTTCTATTTCATTTGTGAATTCCTTATTTTTAATGGATGCCTTGACTTTTCTAAAACCATTTCATTCTATTCTTCTTCTCATTTTTAGAGAATCAACACTCGGGAAGCGCAGCTTTGATCAAGTTCTGACTGTAGAGCTGTGTGGCACTGCAGGTAAGGGCAGAATTTAGATTAAGTATTCATTATTCTAACAGATGCAAACGTACAGAAAAGACTGTACCCAAAACCGGATTATTAGATAGTAATTCCTGTATTTAATCATTAACACGAAGGAAGAGGAATCTAGACATCCCTAATCCATTTGATTTTCCCTTCCTTGAAAATACAACTGCAGAGCAGCACATCTTTTGAGTGACAAGTATTTTGGAACTTCTGTAGCCATCTTTTAAAGGCAAAAGACTGAATATAAAAAGCAATGCATATCCCCAGATCAACTGTGTGACTTGAAGGCTCAACAGAGGGGTGGGAATGGCTTAAAAAAATAGATCTAACTCCTATTATAGTGATGTCTTTTTACTCTCATGGTCTTATACTGAAAGAGTTTTATCCTTTTGCTTCCTTGGGGGAGATAAGGTCTCACACCACCAACTACTCCTCCATACAAGCCTTCGGAAGAGGACCTATATAAGCCAGAAATTCACCAGAGACCAGCACAGAAGACTGCTGCCATCACCAGCTCTGAGCCACAACCAATGATCAGTCATAGGCCAATTTCCAGAAAACATCAGAAAAAGCAACCAGTGCGGACAGAGCTATATGCCCACCTGAGTCGGTCTGCTATTCGCCCTGCTCACTCTGAGCAACATGGGGTGCTGAAACGCCCTTTCTCACGGTCTTTTGGTGATCATGACTATTGCCAAGTCTTGAAACCTGAGCATTCGCTCCAGAGGAAGGTGCTAAGGTCTTGGGAGCCCCTGAGCCATATAGAAAGCCAACACAAGAGGCAAGTGCCTGACATTATCTATCAGGAGGAAAGCAAAAAGAGTTTTGATAAAAGCTCAGTGAAGGAGGGCAGCAAACAGCTGAGGGACCAAGAAATCAGAGCCAGTTTGACCAAACACTTTGGTCTTTTGGACAGTGCCCTGGATGATGGGGAGGAGGCCCTGTTCTTCAAAACTCCTGAATATGATACTGTCTTTGAAGACAGCTGCAGTGAGATTGGTTCTCCATTGGAAGAGGAAGAAGAGGAGGAAGAGGAGGAGGAATGCTACATGAGTCCATTGGGTTCCAACAGATGTCAACACAGTAGTGCTCTTTCTAGGACCAATTTGCACTATTGCTCCCGAAGCAGATCTGATTCAGAGTCTTCATGCTGCAGAAGTAGGTCTCCTGTCAGCCAGCAGGTTTTCAGGTACATTCATTTGCACTCAGTACTGGGTCTGAGATGGTCATAGTCGATTGCATTGGTTTGCATTGCTGATTGCATTGATTCAGAATATTGTACCTTAAAACTTCATGCACTTTTAGTTATATTTAAAAACAACAACACAGTGCTGTATGAATGGTGGCCCTTCACTCAGCATGGGGGAGTATAAGATTAAATTTCTAGAAATTTCTCAGGCAGGATTATATCTTTTTCCTTATTCTTGATTTGCCATTGCAGTGTGGGCTATGTCTTATAAAGCTAATTTTTAAAGATAGTGGGCTGAATTCAAAAATCCTGTGAGCAAAGTACAGAAGGGGGAGGAATTATTTTTACTTCTTCAGACCTTGAAAATCTACTCCAGAGGATTCTTGGACCTATTAGAACTGCACCAAATATAGCTATGGCAGCCGCAAGAGAAATTTGGGGAATTTGCCTTCGTTCCCTGATTCAGCAATACCAGCCTGTACTGGATAGATAGCATTCCTGAATTGGAATAAGACTCTCCATGCATAGAAGGTTTTTGTGAACCAATGGGAAAAAAGAGATACCCTGTTCAGATGTATAGGAATAAATGTAAGATTATTTGTAAAAAAAAAGATTTAAGGCCAAGACCACAGTGCCTAAAAAGATTATATCTTCAGATTTTCAAATTATATATTTAATAATTTACTTTTGTTTACCTCTTTGCTCCAATATTTTGTGGCTGCCTGGCCACCTTAAAAAAAAACTCTAAATATTTGTGAATATACAATCGGACCATCACTGACCTGAGAGTTTTCCGACGTGCATTAAAGACCCACCTTTTCCAACTAGCTGGCCTGGCCTGAT
>JAEANM010020659.1:0-12045 GCA_017656035.1 Myanophis thanlyinensis
GCCTCTGTTGGCCTGGATAGCTGGGGCTGCTCCTGGCGCTGCTGCCGGTGGCCTGGTTTCCCAAGGCTTCTCTTGGCTGCTGCTGCTCTGGCAGTCTATCTATATCTATATCTATATCTATATCTATCTATCTATGCATAGATACACAAACACAAACATAAACACAGAGCCTAGGAATAACTCAAATAGTAATATACAGTTTATATGGAACAGCCAAAGAGCTCATTTAGCATAGCGGTTAAGACTCCAGACTTTAAACTGGAACCGTTATGGACATAATTGTAATATTTAGGTTTTTATTTCTACATAAATTATCTATGTGGCTATGTTTATAGTCGTGCCATAAATATTTGAAAAATATTATTTTCTGAATCTCTTATTTCACTCGATATATGATAGATGTGTAACATTAAGAGCCGTACAGAAATTTATTCTCCTTTACTGGATATCTTCAGTTGTTTTTTTGTTTTTTTTTAAAGTAAGACTTCCACTTTACCCTCTTTAAAATATTTCAACAAGTCTCTTTTGACAGTTATATGGAACATACATTGAAACTGAAATCAATATTTATTCTTCTTGATAGTTCCCAAGAAAATATATACCTGGTATTATTCTTCACAACTTCAGCAACTTGACCACTCATCTCAAACTTAAAATTTAATATTGTCTACCTGGTGCCAAGCAACACATGTCAAACTGCATCCTTACAGTTTTTCATGGCCAGCCATCACTATGAGGAGCAATGAATGTGCACTAATTGATCTCAAATAGTAGGACATTGATTTAGAACTGCAAGCAGATTTTTCCATTCTCCCACGTTCTGGAACAATTTTGCACATCCTCTTCAACCAGTTAGATATCTTAACCACATAACAATCCAAAAAATTCAGAAGGGCTTTATCCTTAGCCAGATTCAGTACAACCACCACCACCCACAAAATAGTTGTTACTGAAGGAAAATACCAAAAGATCCCCATTGTTTAATCTCTTGTTAAAAACTTCCAGCATTCACAACTTCTAGAGAAGGGGTGTCAAACTCAAGGCTGAGGAGCCCATGGGGCCACCCTGGAAACCATGAAGGACTGGCCAGTGCTGCCTCTGCCAGCAAAAATGGAGCTTGTGAGGGCCACAGGTGACCTTCCTGAGCTCTGCTTTCATTGGCAGAGGTTTGCAAGAGGCCGTTGCAGGTGAAAACAGAGCTCAGGAGCCCATTTTCGCTGGCAGAGAACTCAGTCCACCACAGGCACCCCCAATATGAGTGACGTTGAGCTGGCCATGCCCACCCTAGCTATGTCACATCTGCCCCCCCCACCTCAAGAGCATACACAACCCTGATGTGACCCTCAATGAAAAGAAAAACCAAAGAAAAAACAAGTTTATGAAACAAGTATACAGATATTGGGCTTCTCTAGCATCCTAGCTCTCATGACAAAGAAGAAAAATAACCCCTAATGGCTTTCTGGAAGGTCATGGCCATGAATCTGGGGGAGGCTGATCCAGAGGGCAAGTACAGTGTACAGAAGGCATATCTTCTTGGTGTGTAGATGATGTTGTTTAATTGAGGGGACCTGGATCGTGCCAACTTTCCCAGGGGTGGTTAAAAGCTTTTCCCTACCTCTACCCTCAAAATGATGTGCCTGGTGTATTTTCTAAATCCTGAAAAACTGGGAACCAAATGAAATTCTCAAATATTGCAGATTCTAGCAAGCTGTATACTAGGAAGAAGTGAAAACCAAGGCATCTTCCTCCTGTATTTATTTATTTACTTACTTACTCATTTACTTATTTATTTGTCAAACATGTACAAGGTATAGGTGTAAATATAAACATGAACAAAGGAAGTAAGTACAGGTAAAAAGGGACAGTAAGACAGGGATGGTAGGCACGCTGGTGTGCTTATGCACGTCCCCTTGATGGACCTCTTAGGAATGGGGTGAGGTCCACGGTAGAGAGTTTGGGGTTGAAGCTAGGAGGGTTTGAGGCTGTAACAATGGAGTCGGGTAGAGCATTCCAGATGCTGACCACTCTGTTGCTGAAGTCGTATTTTCTGCAATCGAGTTTGGAGCAGTTTACCTTGAGTTTGTATTGATTGTTTGCCCGTGTATTATTGTGGTTGAAACTGAAGTAGTTGTTGACAGGTAAGATGTTGTAGCAGACAATTTTGTGTACTGTGCTTAGATCGGACTTGTCCAAGCCCAGAATTTATGAAGATGCCAATTTAAGCCTGGAAAATTGTAGGATGTAATTTAATTAATGCATTTTTAAAACCTGTAGCTATTTTTTCCTCAAAACATGTGGAAAGATCTAATTACAGATCACCTATAATATAAAACAGGCCCAAGTGGACCTGTTTTTCATATGCTGTATGCATAGTTCTTCAGAGCAATTTTATTGAGCCATCCAGTTATCATTTTTAGTATCAACCAGTGATTTATTTCTCCTAACTCTGTTTTAGCTACTGTATAAGTGGACTGAATTGATTTAATTATGAAAGCCTAAATTGGTAGTGGAAATCTCCAAAGATATGGAGCTTAAAAAACCCTATTGAGAAAGTGTGGAGGACAGAAGGGAAACAGCCACCTTCTAATAGGCAATTCCACTGCTTGTTATTTGGGAGGAAAGGGTTAGTTTTCTAGACTTGAATTTCAAAAGAACAAATACACAGTTGCTGGGATTCGGAAATGGATGGATGGAGAAATAGAGCGGAAGAGATTAAGTGCATGCAACTATGTAAAAGAGATGTGCTTATAATTATATGTGTTGTGAGAGTGGAAAGAAGCTGAGGTGGGTCGAAGAAGCATAATCTATCATTATCTATCTGGTGAGATGTACAGTTTAAAAATAAACTCAGAATACGAAAATGTTGCATGGATTGTAAGTTACTGTGCCACAAACAATAAAAACAGAAGTGCAGTGGGTTTATATTAAAGAAGGTTCATATCTGGATACAATGTTCTTTTGGGTTTCACTTGGTTTGTGTGAAGTTATAGTTAGCTATAATGTAAGTAGCCCGTGTTTTCTAATGCCTTAAAAAAAAATAGGAAATCAGAAATACAAATCTCACCAAAATTGGAAGACATTGAAAGAGAATAATTTCAGGTTTTATGATCTGAAGAGGGGCCTTGTTCCCAGCACCATCTCTGTGATCAGATAAGGATGCACATTTTGTTGGATTCCTCTATATGAAAAATACCAAGTAAATGACAGCATACAAGAAAAATGATTTTTTTTCTTACCTTTGCAATTCTGCAATTCAAGCTCTAGGAATAATGATAAAATTGTCATTCAAGGAGAAATTGAATGGATGGTTTACTTTCCTTCCCCGTTTACCTGCTCTGTGGATTTTTTTTAAAAAACATAGAATTAGATAAAATTAATAATGTGCCTGGATCCTGAAGTGCATTAAAAATAAAGAGGGGAATGACTTCATAAAATCATAGGCAATTCTGCATTTTAAGTTAATTGTATGTGTTATGTGTCTTCGTTACTTAAGAGGAAGTTACTTATTTGAAAAACATGTCTAGACAGAATGAATTAAAATACAAATACTGCTTTACTTTGCAGAGTTTAGAGAGGGAGGAGAAAGAATCTGTAGCAATCAAGTTGCTGTACACAACAAAACATTCTAAAAATAGCACAGCTTCTTTCTATGGATGGATGAGTAGATAAATAGACAGAGGCACATAAATATATTTTATATATGTACATACATCCATATTAATCATGGAGAAAACCTATGTGATCACTAAGAATCAACCCTGACTTGATGGTACATAATTATATGTATATATATGCTCAGAACTGGGCCATGGAAGTGGCATGTGAGCATGCAATGCTCCATTTGTGCAAGTGGTGCACATGTGCATTAGAAATCATCCTCTCCCCTCTGCCCATGGAGCCTGAAAGGTTGGGAGCCACTGCCCTAGCTACTTTATTAACTTTAGATTGTGGGATAATTTGACTACCTTGTATAGATTTAGAAGTGGAGCTTCTGGACTTCATTAAAGGCCATTTCCCTCCTTTTCATAATTTCAACCTTCCTCCCTTCCCCCCCTTTCTTATAGATGGCTTCCAAAATATTTAGGTATTCAGAGAGTTACAATTCAATACATATGGAAACCATCCAATAGAAAAGGCTGGTACAGGGGAAAGAAATCTCAATTGAATCATAGAATTGGCTCTAAGCCTATGTATGATATGTCTTGCATTTATATCAACCTACGACCATAACTGAGCCAAAATTTATGTTGCTAAGTGAGAAATTTGTTAAGTGATCTTTGTCCCATTTATCGACTTTTCTGGCCACCTTTGTTAAGTGAATCATTGCAGTTGTTAAATTAGTAACACGGTTGTTAAGTGAATCAGGTTTCCCCATTGACTTTGTCAAAAAGTTGCAAAAGGTGACCATGTGACCCCAGGACACTGGGGTCATAAATGTGAGTCATTTGTCAAGCATCCAAATGTAAATCACATGACCATGGGGATGCTGCAATGGTCAGAAGTGTGAAAAATGGTCATGTCACTTTTTTTCAGTGCTGTTGTAACTTCGAACAGTCACTAAGCGAACTATTGTAAGTTGAGAACTACCTGTACTTTAAAAAAAAAATTTAGCTTTAGGTCCAAAAAAATACAGAATGATAACATCTTAAGAGTTGGAAATGGCCTTTTAGGTTTTGAAATCCAACGCTCCGTTTATTCCAGAAGCCCAAATCTAATTAATTAGATGGCTTGAGCACATCTAGTGAAGAGAAGGCAAGCATCGCTCTCTGA
This sequence comes from Myanophis thanlyinensis, assembly GCA_017656035.1. NCBI lineage: Eukaryota > Metazoa > Chordata > Lepidosauria > Squamata > Homalopsidae > Myanophis > Myanophis thanlyinensis. Next base: position 4,771 of record JAEANM010020659.1, read on the forward strand.
ATAATTATTTCCGCTGTTAAACTTCATTTACTGCTAAGGTTTGTTTTTTTTTAAAGAAAAACCATTAGTCAGAATCAGCCCTCCTATAACGTCTGTGCTTTGCTCTACATTTTGGAATGAGACCGAACAAATCTTGACCTTTTGTGTGACATCCTTTCAGCATTTGAAGTGTGATTGTTTCCCTATTAATCTGCTCTCCATTGAAGTGATCTTATTCATATGGATTTTTCTTTTGTTTGCAATTCCTCTTTCAGCTTAATTTGCAAATCAAAACCTCGTGAAGCTATTCCTCCCACCTGGTGTAAGAAATCCTACGAATGGACCCAGGTAGGTTTTGTCTCCCAGTTTTTAACCTTGTTTTATTACATAAACAAAACCTGTTTGAGCTTGTATAAATAAAAAGTTGTATCTGTCCTGTCTGTTTCTACAAAAGCTAAAATATATAAAAGAAAAAAAAGGAATTGAAAATGAAAAAAAAAACAATTAACTTTGTTGTACATGAAGAAAACCTTTGGACTTTTGCTTGGAACTGAAAGAAATGAAATTATAATTTTGGGATTTGATGATTAGAACTGCTTATGACTATAGAAATACGGTGTACAGGTAGTCCTTGACTTATAACAGTTCATTTAGTGACCATTCAGAATTACAATGCCATTGAAAAAAGTGAACTACGACAGTGGTGAAATGCAGCCTGGTCGCACCTGTTCTGCCAATCCAGTAGTGACGATGGCGTTTGTCCCCGCCCACCCCTCCCTGATGACATTTGGGCCCTCCCACCCACTTCTGCTCTTCCTTCTCCTATATCCCCTTTATTTTTTTTTATTTTTTACTCACCTGAAGCTGTTCTGCACACCTCTGCAGCCTTCCCAGTCACCTTTGGTAAGCAAAAATCACCTCCAGCTGCCTCTGGGAAGTAAAAATAAGTAGGTTAGAAGCCGTGCGGCTGGTGTGCATGCGCACACACCGAACTGGTAGCAAAACCGGTTGGATTCCAACCCTGAACTATGACCATTGTTCAAGCTTACGACCATTGTAGCTTTCCCATGGTCATATGATCATAATTCAGATGCTTGGCAACCAAGTCAGACAAATACAGTGTCCCCAGGTCATGCGATCACCTCTTGCGACCTTCAGATAAGCAAAGTCAGTGGAGAAGCCAGATCCACTTATCAACTGTGTCACTAATTTAACAACTGCCGTGACTCACTTAACAATTGTGACAAGAAACATCATAAAATGAGGCAAAATTCACTTAACAAATGTCATATTTAGCAACAGAAATGTTGCACTCGGTTGTGGTCATAAGTTGAGGAACACCTGTTCTATTGAACTTTAGAGGAAAAAGTTAATCTATATTTGTAACTGCATCAAAGAAAGAAGTTGCTCAGTCTTCTTTTTTTTTTCTTATTCCTTACATTTCTCTCCAGCCCCCATTTACTTTTTTCATTTTCAATACCCTTTTTTCTGGTTTTTTTTGTTACTACAAGGATTTTTTTGTAAAAAACTTAGACTATTTCTAAACAGTATAAGCCTGATTAGGAATATCTCCATATGCCTGACTTGGGTTATGGTTGTTTTGGGTGCAAATACTAACCATTTCCAACTTCAGATGTGTTTTGGGTACAGTACTGGTTTTCCCCGCCTAGCGGGGCGAACTTGGAGGGGGAAAAGTCATGGGATTGCATAACTTTGCTCCCTTTTGGAGAGACTCCTCTGTCTCTGTTTCCAAGGTGAGCAGCTGCAGGCCATTCACAACTCCGGCCATCTGGAGTCCTCTCTCCTTACCAGACTGTTGAAACACACCATATATAGTACCTCCAGTCACGACCGTAATTAGTTCCAAAACTTCAGTCGGCACCCGATTTGGTTGTGACCAGAAGCAAAAAAAACTGCATGGAAGGCAAAATCAGAGAAATCTGCTGCACCCTTTGATCCCAGCCCAAGTTTTTGTTCATGACCAGATGCAAACAGTTTTTAAAAGTTTTGGTCGGCACCTGATTTGGTCATGATGAGAGGCGTTCATGACCATAGGTTCCACTGTAGTCAACTGTCAAAATCCAGTTGCCTATTTTAAGGTACCTTTATGACTTTTTTGCTTTAAGTTATTCTTTTTCATTGCGTTGAATTTTTTTAAAGACAGTATTTTCAAAATATTCTCATACATACAGATAAGCATACCTTTACCTTCTTCCTGTTAGCTCTACAAAGCCATTCAAAGCATAGCTTTTGACTCTTGTTTTTACATAGTCTTGAGGACATGGGAATTTTTCACAGGAAAGTGCTTTGAAGATTCCTGTATCATCCTGTTACATGCTAAAAAGAATGTTTCAGGGATGAACATATATATACACATATATGCAATCTACAGTTATATAATCTAACAGTTGTGCTTACATTGTATGAGGAAATTTCATGGTGTCTCAAAAGTTATCTTCACCACAAGCTTTTTCAATTTCAATTTCAAATTTATTGGTCACATACACAGTCATACATGGTACGATATGCATGATACGATATCCTACCACAAAGTCTTTTTAAACACTAGCATTCTCCTATTTGGTGCTCTCCCAATAGGTTTGCCCTCATTGGGATCTGCGCCCCACTTACTGAATTAAAAAAAACTTACTGATAGTAAAATGTGGTTTATTACTAACTTTTTTAATTTCCCCCTTTTAGCTGAGATCATCGCTTGTTATTGATCAATCTGATCAGCCAGCTGTAAGCAGGAGAAATTCCTGTCTATACCAGTTGCATAAGTTGGTGTTACTAAATGCCTAAATTCATGTTGGAAGATGTTCTGTTGTTCATGCCTTTATTTGGCCTTTATTTCAGAAAAAAGTGTACTCAAGATTTAATAAGTTACCTGTTCTCATAAAAATACTTTATGAAAGAAGTTAATTATTTATAGTATGTTAAAGTTTGTTTTCTTTTTTAAAAAAAGTTTTTATTTTTTGCCTTCAAAAGAGTCTGAAAATCATATATCCTGTTTTGGCACTTGTTTTCAGTTATTCTGTATTAAATTTCTAATATACCTGAAAAATAAAAATAAAATTATTGAACATGAAGCGCTTTTTGAAAAGAGAGTTAAAAGAACAGCAAGTGAGCATTAAAAATATCTTCATTATTTGAAACAATCGTTTTTTACCAAAGAGGAAAATCGATTTATTTTTAATGTATTTGAATACACCGTGTTAATACAATATGTATGTATTTATTTTCTACCCAATCCTGAAAGACTGTGCAGTATATGGCAATATAATAAAAAATACACAGCTGTACAACCAGGCTCACATATACAAAATGCATGTTTTCAGTCAAAAACCACTGAAATCTGATTCCTTGTTGGTGCAATATAACCTTGCCTTACTTATGAAATACTAACAAAGGTCAGGCTACACATGCCTCTGGAGAAGAGTGCTCCCAAAAATGGGGGCTGCTGCAGAGAAGGCCTGCTGTTTAGCCAGTATCTCACAAAAACGGGGGACCTCAACAGGCTCTTTCTAAATGACTGCATGCACAGTGTGGTGATAAGTATGCAGCTAGCAAATGAGCTGCAATCCCTTGCAAATCTACGAGAGACTCCTCCCCCTTTCCCATTACATGTGAACTCCCTGAAGTTGTCCTTGTAAGAAATAATTTACAGCAAGCTGAATTGACCCTGAATAGCACCAGAGGGAGGAATCAGTCACGACTCAGTGGTCCTTTAATTTACATTGTTGATATTTACTGGCCCTATAGCTAGCATGCTGACCTAGTTCGAAGGGATAAGTAATAAGATGGCTTGATCGAAAACGTTCCAATAACTCCAATAACGTGCTATAATTTATACTGGTTCTTGCCTTTTCCTTTGTCTTATCTTTGAAATCTAGTAGGCCAAAGATGTATTAAGCTGCGGTTCTGCATTTCCACAGGGCTGCTCAGCAAGCTCCCAGTGCTTTGCTGGAAATTCAGTGTATACAGTAGTTGTTTGCGTGCTTAATAAATTTATATTGTATCTTCAAAGAGTTTTGCTTAGTTTAAGCGAATGATGCTTTGGCCCAGCAACAGGCAGATTTTGTGCCCACAAGGTGTAATCTGATATATTTCTTGATAGTGTGCTACATAGGCATTATTTTTTTATTTGAACAATTTATGTTTCCGTGCATTAAAATTCAAACTCTCGGAAGCTTTAAAGTTAACGATTAGGATGGGTGGGGGGAGAATTACTTTGGAACCAATGTAGCAACTTTAATAAAAGTTTTCTATATTACTATGTCCCACCAAGTCTAGCTGCTGAATTTTGTACCAGCTGTAGCTTCTGTCTAGGTCAGTGATGGTGAACTTTTTAGGGACTGAGTGCCCAAACTGCAAGGCGTTCACGCACCAGAAACCCAACTGTCAGAAACCTGAACACCAGCTGCCCGGCGGGAGGTGGGGCATTACAACAGAAGAGGCGAGATCTTAACTCTTTCGTGAGCTTCTGTTTCGAGCTTCTGCCATAGAGAAATACGTGGAGCTAAGCTGGGGCGATGGTGCGGGTGCCCACAGAGAGGGCTCTGAGTGCCGCCACTGGCACACGTGTCATACGTTCGCCACTACTCACTACTGAGATAGGTAATCTCCAAAAGAAGGCTCATGCAGAGCATGTCATAGTGGTCCTGTCGGTGATTGGGGTAACTGGTGTACAGACTGAAGTGTGCGGAGATCTCGCTGACCTCAGGTTCTACTTGCAGTTTGAGAAGGAACCACAATTTGTAGGTTTGAATCACTTCTACCAAAGGGAAGCATGATCAGTTCTAGAACAACTACTGAGACAATTGTTCCTGGATTATCACCAATGACTGCCAACTCCATCTTGATAGGATTTAATCTGAACTTGATTAAAAAATGGTAATGGTATTTAGGAATGAGCCCAGGTTGAAGAGATGGCAGCCAAAGGAATGGCGCGATTAAAAGCCATCTGAGCCCACAGCAGGAATGTTGGCAGCACAGGAAGCTCCGAAGAGACCCAAGTTCTTGGGCTGTAAAGGAAATGGGGTAGAAGGGAAGAGGTATACTTTCTGACTTGCAGGATTCTGTTAATTATCTTGCAATAAAGTAGAATTAGCTCATCTGGGTTTATTTCCTGTTTGGTCTACCCTGCAAGGCCAACAAAAATTCTGTTTGTATAGGAATTACCAAATTTAAGATAGCACTTGTTCTAGTATAAATGGGTATAGATCCTTATTTGGTATTAAGTGCAACCATGAAAGTAAGCAATTTCCTCAAGTCTTAAGTATTGGAGGGAAAGACTAATGAGCTTCATCCATTGTTATACCAATGCCATGAAAATCCCTATCTTGCACCAGCATTTATTTTTTCTTTTGTTTCCTGCCCTAAATATAGCAACGAATGACATGCTTGGTTGGCACCACATTTAATACATACTCCTGCTTCCTTACCTTATGTTTCCTTAATTACTAAACATGGAATGGCTTGTGAAAGTACGTGGTGCGATTTTCCTGATTGTCCGCATTAGGGTGGGTCACTCGTGGAGTCTCAGCATGCGAGAGTGAAGACAAACGCACAGGTTTTCCTCGAGGCGAGTGGACCCAGAGCGTGTTCTGCGTCACTCCTTTTTTGAATGTTACAGATCAGGAAGCAGTTTGGGGGGCATATTATTGGTTACTTTGAATGCATACAAATACCTAATTTGGGTATACAATAGTTTCAGGCAACACTATTGGTTAACATACATCTATTTCGTGCTATAGCCTATTATGGGTGTACGTCCCCCTACTTGCGTATGTGAAGTCAGGTGCTTTTCAAGCAGTAGATGCTCATAGTGGTACTAGGTGCTTTCCAGACAGTGACTATTGCATGGTACTTTCCACCATCCTAGGCTTCTGGTCCATGTGCTGGCCCTTGGCCTAGCCACACTGCAGAAGTCAGGACCAAAGTAAGCAAGCATCTTATTCCAACAACATTAGTTTATATAGCATAGCTATCATAGAGTTCAGGATATCATCCCTTATTTGTATTGCTGTATTCCACATTATTTCCTGTCATAACTCAAATGAAAGAATGTTAGTATAAGGGAATTGGGCAGTTAAGAAATATGAAATATAAATAATAATATAGAGCAATTTTCAAGTCTTATAACCTTTGCTGATTTAAAGATAAATCAAAGCATAGAACAAAAGGTAAGCCATATCCACCCTGGTTAGTTTTCTGATTACAATATTTGCTAATCCCAAAGGCGCTTTTTCAAAAGGCAGCTGGACTTTCTTGGTTCTTCCTTGAAAACATTTCGCTTCTCATCCAAGAAGCTTCTTCAGTTCTGACTGAATTTCATTCCCCACCCTTCAGTCAGAACTGAAGAAGCTTCTTGGATGAGAAGCAAAATGTCTTCAAGGAAAAACCAAGAAAGTCCAGCTGCCTCTTGAAAAAGCATCTTTGAGACTTGCACGACTGAGCATCTCCACAGTATTTGCTAACGTTGAAAAGAAAAAGTGAAGTTCAAACACACTGTAAGTAGACTAAAGCTGTATCTCTAGTGGGGTTGGGTTTTTTTCTCATTCCTCTTTTCACTCTCCGTCTGTCTTCATTAGTCTGTTGGCATTTCTCTGGGATTAGCAAAGTAGTTTCCATGGTTTCTAATTTTCACTTTCTATCTTTCTTTGCTTAACTCATTAAATTGCTCATTACTTCACTGCATTTTACAGGAGACCATATTTATTGTATTAGTTACACAGTGGCTGGATTAGGCAATGACAGGCTGTTTGCAATTTGAAAGGGTGTGTTTTAAGAATGGAGAGGAAATGTAAAATATATTGGCATTATCTAGCAGGTGTAGAACAACTGGGAAAGACAGTTGGTTGTGTTGACTCTGAAGTGTGTTTTTCACCAACACAGAGATGGGCTGCTGCTTTCTATGGACAAGAAATGGATATTAACTAATGCAAGAACCCCAAAATGTTAACATTTAATATTCAGCACACTTGGTGGCAATGCTGACGAGGTCTTAGTTACTAACAGAAGGATGGGGAAAGTAACAACTCAGAGTAACCTCATGAGAGAAAAACAGGCAGACAGAAAAAGTAGTTGAATATCGTAATGGTTGATTCAGTTGTGTCAATTGTGTTTTCAAAACTAACCATTGAATTTGTGACCACCTTGATCACAAAGAATCAGTTGCATACCCAATTCTGATTACCTGTTGCAGGGCTCAACATGTACAATATTTCCTAATCCAGCTATGTGGGTGCGCCCTCTCCCTCTCTCTCTTCCCATCTCTCTCTATCTCTCTCTCTC